>VXAY01005183.1:0-67308 GCA_013399855.1 Oxyruncus cristatus | reverse complement strand
AACCCCCCCCCCCCCCCCAAACTGTCACATCAGAGTTTCTTGCATCTCAAATGCCTCAGGGCCAGGTACCGCCACCAGAACCATCCTGGCACGTTGTCTGTAATCATTCCTCTCTAGGAAATACCACTGGCAGGAAAAAAACAAAAGAAGAAATCATCCTGCTGCCAGAAGCAGCTTAATGAAGTAAGTTCTCTGGAGTACTGAAAATCCAGCTGTGCTGAGGAAATTCACTCCCAAACCGAACGGGGAAGACTGTCATCCTCTGGGCTCAGCAACAGCAGGGCCACGAACACACTGGCCGTGAGCACAACTAGTTTTTTTTTCTCCCAATCCCTTCAGCCTGTTCTCACAGCCTTCCTCTGGACTGCTGCGATTTAAACGCCGCCTTCTTGTGTCACACATGGCTCCTTCCCAAGGCAGGTTATGCTTCCTAACAATAAACCCCACGGAGGTGGCACTCGCTCCTCCGGCCAGCCCTGCTGCCTCGCCACACAAGTTATCTGGGGAGTTTCCCTTTCAAATACATGAAAGAAACGACAAAACAGAGCGTCATGAGGAGGCAACTGGTATCTGCAGCACAGATCTCCTCATAACCTACTCGGCGGGTCTTTGGGAGCTGGTTTTCACCTTCACAGATTTGTTCAGCCGCTCTGCTTTGCATTTCTTTCATGTTTCTTTCGGGAGAGGTTTTTAGAAGCACCTGGAACACTGTCAGACCCGGAGAAGAAAGTAACTGGCTGTGTTTTAATTCTTCACTTTGTAAGCAAAGTCCTACATCCACAGAACAGACGCTTGCAAAGGACACCTATCAGTTTAAGGACATTAGCAAAGCTTGTTTACAGAAAAACCCGCAAAGATCAAAATCACAGGGGGAAAAAAAAAAGAAAAAGTTTTCCCTGTGTTGTCATGAGTTTAAAAAAAAAAAAAAGGAAGGAAAATGTTTTTCCAAATCCAGTTTCACGCCATTTCAGATGATCAGTAAACTCAGTAACTTCCTGAATGCTCTTCACGCAACGGGACTGGTTAAGTTTCCCTTTGTATTTGCATTTGCTCAGCATCCCTGTGTGTAGGTTCCAAACCTTTGGGGATTTTATTTGTTCCAGCAGCGCTCCAAGGCTGCCCTCCACTGCACTGGATGCTGTGTGTGTTTAGCAAAATGGAAAGCCAGCTCCTGGAGTTCTCATCTCCGTTAAGACAGAGACTGTAGGACAGGGCTGGGCTGTACCAGCAGAATAACTGGGAAGGTGAGCAGAACTGCACCCTGCAAAGCTCTATGTGTATTTAAAAACAACAACAAAAAATAACCTCTGTGTTTTTATACTTGGGGTTTGTTTTGGTTTTTTAAACGGTTTGGTTTTTTAAAAAAATCTGAATTCAAATTTCTGCTCCGTAACCTCAGGAAAATAAGAATTTTTTTTTTTTTTGGTTCCTTCACTCCCTCTATGTAAAAAATGGGAGAGGTAGTATTTCCAAATCCTGCAGAGGCATCATCCATCAAAATATTTATTCCCAGCTGCAGAGGGCTCATCCCTGAATACTCATCCCTCTCTCCTTTACTGTAGCACAGAACAATTCCTTCCCCCACTTGCCATCCCTATTTGGAAGCTCAGCCAACATCTCTTAGCAAGTTTACCCTTCTCCTTTTTATCCTTTGCCTTCTGACCAGAACTTAATGGATGCCCAGACACAATTCTGGTGGCAATTAAAGCGAATTGCAGCACAAGACTTCAAACTGCGGCTGATAAAACTTTATCCCCTCCCCTGCCCCACGTGGGGCTGAACCCCCACCCCGAGCAAAGCTGCAGCTCCTGGTAAAAGCAGCTCCGAATCCAAGATAGGAAATTCCGCAGGAACTATTATTAGCTCCTGTTTATACTGTCATTTTTCTTATCAGTAGGAGATTATTTATACAGAGCCCAACCCAAGTGCTTCTTGTTTATCTTATTACAGACACCATTAAAAAAGTTTCTATAAAAAGCAGCTCCTGTTTTTAGGACCAGCACTAATAAGTCTTATGTTAAGGTTTTGCTTCTTATCAATCATTCCTTTATTTCCAAGCCACCATTTAATACTCTGTTACTATTTTCCAACCTGCCTTCTCCTCTCAGCACTCCATAGAATGTCTTCCAGGTTTAATTTTTTTCCCGTCAGATTCATTATCTAAATGACTTTTAAAGTTTCTGGTAATCTTATAAGGACTAAGAGAGCCTAAAAAATTGTTCTGCTGCAACAGCTGACTTTAACCTTCAGCTCCACGTTCCTCTGTCATGTATCCTCCCTCTCCATCACTCCCCTTGTGCTACAGCAGGAAAAACAAAAGGAAAAGCTCTTTACTGGTGCGGAGGCCGGGGTAGGAACGTGGATTCTGTTAGTGCTTTGCAGTATGACAATTAAGATGAGAAAAAGGAGAAATATATTTCTGAATGGAAGCGCAGCTTGAAGAATTAGCAAAACAAGGCAAAATGGAAGTTTGGAGGGGTCCAGGTTGCAGTGGAGGTTTGTGCCCCAAGAGCAGAGCAGGGCAAGTTACAGAATGGGGATAAAGAGTTTAAAAAGCACTGGGGAAAGCACTGGGGAAACGTCACAGCCTCTGATGAGCTGATTAGAAACCTGCAGTCTGAAGACATACAAATACATCGGTTCAGCTCAAGTTCATCACTTGTACGTCCAATCTGGCCAGTTCAAACCCAGCCATAATTAAGACAAGGCAGCCAAGTTTTAGGCTCCAAGCTGAAGGTCCAGCATCACTGTTCAGATGCACTGTTATTCCTTTCCTCCTCCCCATGCCATGATCCCCTCCCATTACACACACACGGAATTTTTCAGAGTAAAGAAATTGGTAGAGAGTGAAAGCACAAAGTTGGCACCAGGGGCAGCCAAGCCAAATAACTCTCCTGAGAATGTTCAGAGCCAGCCATACATTTCTCTTTTCTTTCTTGCCCCTTCCTGGGGCAGAAGATCTGAAGCCTAAATTAGCCTAAAAGCTAATTTATTCATTTTCCTCTTGTGTAAGTAACTATCTACAGAACACCTTTACCAGTAAGACTAAGCCTGTAAAAACTGAGATGATGCCATTTGGGATCACATATTCTGCAAAGCATCCCCTCTGTCTATACAAAGTGTAATTTTAACGAACCAAAAGCAGCTTCCAGGCGTTCCTCGGGAGCCTCTTGGATGCTGGAGACATCTGAAGAACACACAAGTCAACCAGCACTCATCAGGCCTAAAAAACTCTGGAAGTGAGAGCACGGGGACACGTGCTCTGGATCTCTGTCCTCAGCTATTTCAGTCCCTCCTTGCCACCCTGTGCTTTTGAGAGGAAGCTGATGTTTCTCCCCAGTAGTGCTGAGCACGCTCTTTAATCTGGTCCTTTCAAACATCTCTGAGACTTCCCATTCCTTTCAGATAAGCCATAACTATGTACTTGATCGTGGCATGCAAGGACTACACATCTGCTTACACAGGGCTGTGGGTTCTATTTAAAATCAATCAGCTCCTGGAACCTTCCCACAGAGGATGACACAGATCAGCTGCAAAGATCCACCTGGTTTCCCATTGATTTGACCTGACAACAGGATAATAACACAGTGCCACTAGTTCAGTCCTCCTTCTCTCCAGTGACAGCTTCCAGGATTTCTCTGATCGCTGTGGGAGCCCATCCCGGATTCCCCTCGAGTTGAGTGGGATGGGTGTGAAATTCAGTCAGCCATGTCTGAAGTGGCTGGAGTCATTTATTCCCAGGAGGAAACAATCTGAGCTCCCAAAGGCTGAATGCCAACCTCATGCCAGCTGAAATCCAAGAGAGAGGGCTCAGGACGGGAGGAGAAAAAAACACCAGCTTGACTTTCCTACAGCCTGATCCAGGGGTATTAAAGACACGTGCCCACCTAGTTAATTATAATTAGATCCATTCCTTTCACTGATACATTAGTTTTGGCGTGGTGATTCTGATTCAGTGGCCCCCCTGACCAAAAACAAGTGTTGGCTTGCTTTGAAAAGACTCTTTTCCTGCAGTTTTTCCCTCTGTACATTACTCCTCTTGCTGGGAGACATGAAGGGTGCTGTGCAGAGCTTAATTCAGACATGGGTTATTCCAGGACTGTATTCAGGCAGGGAATGCACAAAAGCAGGAGAGTGACCCACTAACTACCAAAATTTCCGAGTTCAGGTACAATTTAAGCAACTGGAGTCACAGTTTAATTATTGAAATACCAGTGCTGGCATCTGATAAGGCTGAAAACGTTCCTTACATTTACACAAAATGTTAACCTCATGACTTTCCAGATGAAATTGAAACCAGGGAAGGACAAGGAATTTTGCCCAAGATCACGGAGGAGAGTTGGACATGTGGAAGGAATTCCAGGCTCCGTGGCTCCAGCACTTGTTCCTGCCTGCCCACCTCAACTGTCTGCAAATCCAGAGCTCCCAGACAGATGGGTTCTTATGACATTTCAAATACACAGAAATATAAGAGAAAAACTTCCCTCCTGCTGATTTGGCATTTCCAGTCACCAAGGAACCTTAAAAATTACCTATTTCAAGATCTTTATCCAAGCTTAGGTTCAAAAATTTTTAAGTCTTACAGGTGTAACATGGGATTGAGCTTTGGGATTTTATCAGGTTTTTCTCCTGAGACATTGAGGGGCTTGAGCATGTTCTGGGAAGGGAACGGAGCTGGGGAAGGGGCTGGAGCACCAGGAGGGGCTGAGGGAGCTGGGGGGGCTCAGCCTGAGGGATCAGGAGGGACCTTCTCACTCTCTGCAACTCCCTGACAGGAGGGGGGAACTGCGGGGATCGGGCTCTGCTCCCAGGGAACAAGGCACAGGAGGAGAGGGAACAGCCCCAAGCTGTACCAAGGCATGTTTAGGTTGGATATTGGGAACGATTCCTTCAGGAAAGGAAGCTGCCCAGGGCAGTGGTGGAGTCCCCATCCCTGGAGGGATTTAAAATCCCTGTGGATGTGGCACCTGGGGACACGGGTCAGTGGTGGCCTTGGCGGTGCCGGGGGAACGGCTGGACCTGATGGTCTTGGAGGGTTTTTCCAACCAAACTGACTCTGAAGATGCCACCAGCCACAGTGTTCTGGATAAGCGGTGTGAGCCTGTAAAGCAGAACTAGTAACAGCCCACCCCATGGAGGAGCAGCAGGACTGTGTCACTCCTTGTGTAAAGCTCTGGGAACACACCCAGGGAAGGTGGGATGTCACTGCAGTGTGCTCACTCGTCCTGGATGTGAAAGACAGAAGGCTCAGGGCAGGGGACACAAACACAACTACTGATCCTTCTACATAAAATCTGAGCTGGTCTGGTCACCCCTCGAACTCAGATCTCATTTTAACTCTGACTCAAAGGCAAGTGATGGACAAAACTTCCAGCTCTCATAATCCGACTCCTGGCTGCAGTGATATCAGTTACAGCTGCATCTCCTGACTATTCATATACTTTTTAGAATATAAATACACATTATCACTCTCCCTTCTCCATGCACTGAGA
This sequence comes from Oxyruncus cristatus, assembly GCA_013399855.1. Lineage (NCBI taxonomy): Eukaryota > Metazoa > Chordata > Aves > Passeriformes > Cotingidae > Oxyruncus > Oxyruncus cristatus. Next base: position 61,816 of record VXAY01005183.1, on the reverse strand, counting down.
TGCAGATATGCATCTATTTGCTGCACCCAACAAACAATTTAAGAATTAAGGAAAACCGTTTTCATTTTAAGATAAGAACTTCAGGCTTATTTTAATGCCATAAAATAAAATCTGNATAACTTAGAGAACTGTAAGAAGCGAAAGTTGAAAAAGCAAAAAAAGCACCAAAACAACCTTCAAAAAAAGGAAAAAAAAAAAAAGGAAAAAGTGATTCACTGGGGAAGTTCCATGATGTGCAGGACAATGGGTCTTAAATCAAAGGCATACATTATCATGACTAAGCTGACAGATCTGCACTGCAATGCAGAAAGCCAAGTGATATTCCAACATCTGCACCGTGCTCTGAGAGGCAGTTTAGACACAGCTTCCCAAAATCCCAGAAAGGATCCACCTCCCCGCCCTCAAGCTCTTACCTGTCACCTGTGCAACAACTGCTTGGGAGATTCTCCGGTTGGCCAGGAAGGCTTTGATTTCCTCCTTTATCACACTGCTGTCCCTCCTACCAAAACAAAACAACAACAGGACACACAAAAAGAGGGACAGGCCAAGGTGTGAAGGTGGAAAAAATGGCTTTATTTCCTTTCTTTAGGGCCTAAGGAGTGTGGAAGGCTGGCGTTAAAACAGTCCAAGTGCCTCAGCAGTGGACACTTCTTTTAACAAGTGTCACGTTTGATCCGAGCACAGGAGCAGGAGAATGGATGACTCATGTCCCATATAATTCATATTAGGTGCAGCACTGCCATATGGAATGTACAAAGTTTCATTACACGGGGATGAATAAATCTCTCATGCCAGCATAAAAACCTCAGCCATAAAAATGAGGCACAAAAAAATAAAAAATAAAGGATAGCAGGGGCTGCATGGTTAGTTACCCAAATGAATTTGCACACACCAACCTCCTCCAGCCTTTCAAGGGAAAAGATCCGAAGGAGAAGAGATTTTGCAACCTCTGCCCCCTCGCTGAACCCCTCAGTCCCCTCCTGTAGTCCTGATTTTGCACTGAATGAATTGAGATATTTGTATGATTTTTACAAGGCCTACACAGGTAGCTCAGAAGGGGCTACAACTGTGTTAAAAAAAAGCAAATAAATTGGGAGTTGCACAGGGACTGTGATATACAGCAAATTTCAATTGCATTAAACACATGTTTTGCCTTTCTCTTCCTCCTTCCCTTCCTGAGAAGGGCAGGCAATTAAACCCAGCCTTTATTAGGCTTTATTATTTGGTCATTTCCCCTCTCCCCTCACAGCAGCATTCAAAGCAGACTCAAGCTTGCAAATCTAAATGCAAAATAAATGCCATGTTGTGGGTTCATTTTTATTTCTGTACCCGACACTCATCATCCATATGCCTGCAAATAAACGTAATTTCGGTGTAAATAAGCACTAAAAGCATTACCTGAGACTTATTGCATAGGAACCCAAAACTCAGTGGGGTGATTAAACCTCAGCCACGGGAACCTGGCACTCTGCTGCACTCACCACTTTCCTGCAAGATTCCATCATCCAGCAGGGAATGAGGGTGATCAGCTTTTCTCATTGCTCATCTCTAATCCTCTCCCTCAAAAGCCACACCTTTACCCTAAATCTCCAAACATATTTCCATCCTGGAGCTTATGAACCCCAGTTCTCTCACAGGTACTTCATGAATGTTGCAATTGGAGGGGGGGAAAGGGGGGGGGAAGATATTCCAACATTATGACCAAAATTGTTTTGAGACATTTGGCCTTTCCTCTTCATTCTTTTCGTGCTCTCAAAGCCCAGCAACTCTGACTTTCATCCTCAGGAGTATAATCCCCTCCTTTCATCTCTGCCTGAAAAAGAAGCTGCCAGAAGTAAAGGAAGGTCAGGCTGGGGGAAAAAAACCACCAACTGGCTCTCACTGAAAACTTCTGTTCTTCTTCACTGTTTGTGTTTCCCTACATCACCCTGCAGCCTTGTGCAAATCCCTGCCACAAATCACAAACAGGCAAAATCCATCCTCTGCAGATCCCGCTGGAAAGCACTGACCAATCCAAGCAGGATTCCCTACTCTCCCTCTGTATGGAAGGAATTACAACGAGTATGAAGCAGTGGAGGAGGAGTCACGTGAGTTGACACCCAGACAGAATTCTTCTGAATAAAAGCAGGGTGGAAAATTAGTCCTTTTAACATCAATCCCTGTTTTGGGTACAGCATGGGACAAATATTACAGCCACACAGGGCCAGGGGCTGCCTACACAAGGCTGAGAGGCAGGTGAGGGGTTCTGGGATAGTGATCCTTGGGGAACTGGCAGGGAACTGCTCTGAAGCAGCTCCTGCTCTCCTGATAATCACTGAATCCCCATGGAATGGTTTGGGCTGGAAGAGACCTTTAAAAGGCCTGCAATAAACAGAGATATCTTCCATTAGATCAGGCTGCTGAGAGTCCAGACCAACTTGACCTTGAATGTTTGGAGGGATGGGGCATCCACCACCTCTCTGGGCAACTTGTGCCAGTGTTTTCCCACCCTCTATGGCTACCACAGCGCTCCTCCAACACACACACCTCCTCTGAGGCACTTCTCACTCTCCCCTTCCAATCATCGCGGTGGCTCATCAAAAGCACTTTTAACTCCTGAACTTCCCAAGGTGCCAGAACAACGAACACGGATTTGCTGCAAAGCCCAGAAACGGAACTGGAAAAAAAATCCCAAAACCCTCCCTTAACCTCTTTTCTTTCCTAAGTCTCCTCACGTACAGACCCAAGCGACAAGACCTCCACTAACCTCATCAGCTCCTCCACCTTGTCGTCAATGTCCAGGTCCTCCTCGGAGGCCTCGAAGCTGTAGGACCTCTGGGCCAGGCTGTTGGCCAGGGGGTACCGGGTGGGCGACATCTTCCCGTTGAAGGCGGACAACCTGTCGTTACTCTCCCTCCCGTTCTGATTCGTAGTGCAAGGCTGCGGGGAGGTGTCGTAACTGTTGCTGGGCGAGGGGGACATCCCACAGTGCTGGGTCTGCGTGGAGGCCGTGGCCGTGGAGGAGGAGGCCGGGACGTTGTTGGTGCTGTTGCCGTAGGAACCGCCCCCGTAGCCAGACCTTCTGCCGAATTTGTCACTATGCTCCTGGTCGAGGCGATCCAAGGTTTCCAGAGCGTGGAGGATCTCATGCCTGGTCATTCCCGTGCGTCTCAGGCGCTGCAGAAGGTCTATCTGCTCTATGGTAAATCTTGGCTCGTCCGTGTAGTGAGACATGGTTTCCAGCAGGCTGAAAAGGAGGGAAAACAGAAAAACAAACAACTTCAGTTCGACTGTGGCACGAGGGAAGTACTTTACACGCCTCAAAGATCAATCCTGGTCCAAAACTTTAGGACGCACACACATGACAGAGCCGGCAGTACAAAAGTGCACCTCCAAACCACCTCAGTAGGCAACCTCCCAAAAATGCCAGGCTCACAAAGGGTTTATTTTCTTTGGAGTGCTCCAACAGCATTTCCCTCTTCTCCTGGCATTCCCTACACCCGTAGTTCATACCTTTTCACTTTGGATAAACTGTTGCTACAGAGACAGTGGCTGCTCAGTAATTAAGGCTGCAACTTGATTTCACACAAAATTTTTTGTTTACCCACCAGGGTAAACAAATTTTTGGTTTACCCACCAGGCAGAAAACCCACATTCCAAAACTGTTCGGTCGAGGCCCGAGCCTGAGTTTTTCTGGAGAAGTTTTAACCAGCTGTGACTTGAGATTTATCAATCTCGGACTCTTTCAAATCTTAACTACAAAGAGTTCAAGTTGCCCTAACTTTTGTTGCAACCTTGGGAAAAAAAAAAAAAGAAAAGAAGATAAAAACACACCTAACGGAAATTCTAGTGGCCTGTAGGACCCGAGTTGATTTGACTGAAGTCCCATTTCTGAAGTTGGACTTCTGAAGTTGGGAACTTTTGAACCTGGAATGCTGTCACGGATCGTCTGCCCTGACAAGGAAAGTGCAGCACATCCAATTACTCCTGAGCTTTCATTTAAAGAAATACATCTTCAGCCTTTTCCCCTCCAAAGGCAGCCCTCTCACGTAACTCAATCATCGTGGTGGATCATCAAAAGCATTTTTAACTCCTAAACTTCCCAAGGCGCCAGAACAATGAACGTGGATTTGCTGCAAAGCCCAGAAACGGAACTGAAAAGAAAAAAAAAAATCACAATATGCTCCCTCAATCTCTTTTCTTTCCTACGTCTCCTCACTACCGATCCAACTGGCACACAAACAACAAGATCACCTCCTTCAGAGCTCTAGATCTTGAGAAGAAGGGATGGCAGATGGAGGGCAGGCAGAACTTGGCAAGGAGAACGAGGCATTTTCCATCCTTCTCGTGAATCTTCTTATGAGTCAAGGGTTTATTACCATTCCTGCAGGAGAGCAGGGTGAGGAGATCACTCAAACTCCAGGAGACGTGACAGAGCTAACGTACCATCCCTGGGAGCACTCGGGAAAGTCAAATAAGGATTCCAAGGACCCCCTGAAAACCAAGAGAGGGATGATGGCTGTGGGACCTTCCAGGGACAGGAAGGGCTGCCTATTCCTCTCCATGAATTTTGAAGATGACTCCTCACGTCCGTTTTGGTACGGGCACAAAGAAGTTCTCAACAGGAGACACAGGGTGACTAGAGATCTGTAATATGGGCTGAAGAACACTGAGAACTGGCTTGCTGAGGAGAGCTGGAGTCTGAGTGCAACTGTACAGATACGGTCCTACAAACCCAGGATGCCCAAATCCACAAAAATGCCTTTTGCAGGCTGGGAAATTGGGAAATGAGGTCCCGTCTTTGGCTTCATCAATCAAGTGTTGAACCCCTTTCATTGTTTCATGGGAGAAGGAAGCAGGAGGACGAGGCAAGGGGATGACTCCCATATGAGGGAGAAGGAAGCAGGAGGACGAGGCAAGGGGATGACTCCCACCCCAGGGAGAAGGGAGCAGGAAGACAAATCAAGGGGATGACTCCCATCTGAGGGAGAAGGGAGCAGGAGGACGAGGCAAGGGGATGACTCCCACCCCAGGGAGAAGGGAGCAGGAGGACGAGGCAAGGGGATGACTCCCATCCAAGAAAATGACTGTGTGAGAAGACGGACGGACCACATCCATATAAGTGCTTTGCTCCAACGGGAATGAGCTGTCCTTTGGACAAGTTATTACTGGAAACATTCAGGCCATTTTAAATTTTAAAAGACAAGCACCCAGATTACTCAGCTCGAGGATGGCAGGGCAGGCAATGCAGGAGTGGACCAGCGACTGACTGGAATTGTAACAACTACAATTTGGAAGTGGCCTCTCAGACTGAGGCGTTCCCAGCTTGACAAGGAGCATTTGGAAGCAGACACTGTGTTCTGTGTTCCAGGTTTGGCCTCTGGGGGAGGCAGGGCTGCTCAGTCCTTTGCTCCAAGTTTTGGGAGAAGTGTCACACGGACTTACTGACTCCTCACAGCCTGCGAGGCCCTGTGACAGCTCATTTTCAAACAGAAAATCTCTTTAAACATCTGGCCTTGGGGTGATTTTCACTGCAGATGCCAACTCGCCTTTCCTTAGAGATAAACCTGGTTTGGGCATTTCTTACCTGCATTTCTAGTGTCACCATTTCCTGAATCATTTATCTGCCAACATCAAGTTTCATGTGTTCAAGTACTTGGCTGAACTGGAGAATTTAATGAGCCAGAGCCACCATCCAGAATTACCCCTACTCAAAATTCCTACATTACGGACTCTTCGAAGTTTAATACTAAAACATGTATTATTCAGTTTAATCTCCCATTTTTCACAGATGTAGAAACCCAAAACTTTTGTCCTTCTAGCCCTGTGAACCACAAAACTCACATCTGACAGAAACAAGACCGTCCAGATGGCTTCAAAAATGTCCAGCAACACAGAACTTATTTCACAGAATCATGGAAATACAGAATGGTTTAGGTTGGAAGGGACCTTAAAGATCACCCCATTCCACCCCCTTGCCATGGGCAAGGACACCTTCCACTATCCCAGGTTGCTCCAAGCCTTGGACACTTCCAGGGATCCAGGGGCAGCCACACCTTCTCTGGGCAACCTGTGCCAGGGTCTCCCCAGCTCCTGCAGCACTTGGTGGCCATGGCCAGTGATTCCCTTCGAAATCTGGGTGTGATTGTTAATTTGTCTGAAAGTGCCAGGGCTCAGCTTCTGGCTCTGGGTTCCCAGGCCAAATTAATCTCCTTTAGTGAATTACACATAATCATTTAGTGAATCCCAAGTATCCTTTAGTGAATTACAGCTAATGAACTGCAGTGTTCTCAGATGCACGAGCACTGGGTGACCTTCTGTCCCACGTGGCTGGATGGGGGAAAGGGCTCTGGCCTCAATTTGTCCCCCTTTGATGCAGCAGGGATGTGCATGTGCAGGAATTTCAATTCACAGGGATGCAAAGGCTGCTGGACAAGGCCACCCTCTGCCCTAAAAATAAGATATTCAGTGATTTCCAACTTGTGTCCTGGAGTCCTGTTCAGAAAGTCATCTAAGAGCAACAAACCCACTGTCAAAGTAAGTCCATTATCCTGTGTTTACCACAATCATTGGAAAAATGTTGGCAACTTGATAAAAAAAACCAAAGTAAACTCAATTATCTGTCTGTCTGTCCATCCTTGCAAAGTATTCTTCCAGCCCTCCAACCCCTTTAGGGAACTTCTGGGTAATTTCTCAATGCTAAAAAGATAAGAACACCAAAATCAGAGTATGTCCCTGCCGGTCTCACTAATGTCATATACAGATGTCCAAACTGCCTTGCTTATATTTACATACTCAGCATATATTGCACCTGACACACTTTTTATTGCTCTACTTGATTTGGGACTCCTATTCCCATTTTCATGTGCTTTTATACACAACTATCAGACCTAAAAATAATGCTTTCATGTGTTTAAAACTGGAGTAGCTTTTACGTATTTAAAACAACTGCAGGAACTTGGAATTTTCCATTAAAAAAACCCAAAACAAATATTGCAAAACGTGGAATTATTGAACATGTTCCAACGTTGCCAACTATCTACGACTTTTTAATGAGTAACTACAGCAACGTTATTTCAAGCTGTTACTCCAGCAGGGCTTCAGTTACTTTCCCTTTTTGAAATATTTTAATAAACTTACCCTGTTTAAAGATCAATTTGCAAAGCAGTTAAGTAAATCAGACGTTTCAGAATCATCATAATTTCATTAATGAGTGGATATTCTCCACCACTTCACCCCCCCACACACTGCTGGAAAAGTTTCTTATCCTCCTGCGCTCCCCTGGCTGCCTATAATTCAATTTGTTTGCCCCCCTTTTTCCTTGTGAAATACTATCAGCTGAAAAAGTAACAGGGATTAAAACAAAAGAGACAAGCAGAACGACTGGGGGGCGCAGGAGAAAATAAAGGTGGCAAACACTTTCCCTGAGAACACAGCCCAAGGACCAAGCACTTTGCTGCAGGCAAACTCTGCTGCCAGGGTGGCAGAACATCCTCTACACCAGCAGATCTCCGTGTATAATCACATGCTTCATCTGCTGATCAGACAGCAAAACTCTCACCACGGGCTGTCAGATTTCCTCGGGGAGATACCTGAAGAAAAAGAACCAACCACCGGAGAAGGGCCATGTGTTATTTTTTTTTTTTCTCCCTGAAATTCTGCAAGCAAGACCCCTGCAAAGGACTGATTCAGCTCAAAATTCAAGGGACTGATTTTTTTAACCAATGAATCCTGCCCTTAAAATGAAGGTTTTTCTGGTCCTGACAGAAAAAAAGCAAAAAAAAAAAAAAAGGTAGCTGAAAGTATCAAACCTATTTACATTCCTTACATTAAGTTGGCAGTGATGCCCTGAGGAAGATGGGAAAATGAGCCCAATCCCACTCGCTGCCTCCTGCTACCTCTAAAGCATTAAAACTTCATGCTTATCTTTCATGGTTCATCCAGGAGGAACCTGAGGTACCTGAGTATCAGATTGAAGGGAGAACTGTAAGGGGCTAAATAAAAAAAGTATTTATTATCCCTCCGAAATCCACAGATATAAAACGTCCAGCAGGTCTCAATCAGATGCAGCTTCACTCCTTCACTTCTAAAGGGACTTTGAGGAGTGGAGGCTGTTTAGGGGCTCTCCACAGCTTTGCTTTTCCTTGTCATCCCACCAAGATTCAATTACCCTCTTTTTTTTTAAAGAATTTCACCCTCTTTTTTTATGAATTCCACCCTCTGGATATGGGGCTCCCCAGTTCTGACAGTCCTGGGGCACATGGGCAGACACAGAAGTTTTCTCTTCCCTTATTTTCCTGCATCTCTCCGAGAAAAGGAAGGACAAACACATCAAGGGTTTCTCACCTGCTCTCACAGCCCCAGCCCACGCAGACACAGGAATCATTTACCCAGCACTTAACTTTCTAGATGATGGAACACAGCAGAATAATCCCATAAAAACAGCTACGAGCTAAGTCCATGTCCAATTGAACTTGCAGAAGTTCAAAGCAATTCAATTACCCGTTTGGGAATAAGGCCAGACACCAGCCTTAACACCTCTAACACTTGAGAAAATGGCTCTGGACTCTTTAATGATCACAAGAAATCACTTTTTCCACTCTTCTACTTGCTGTAGATGAGTAGGAAGTACTCCAGCACCACTGAGGAGATGCTCTTCTGCAGAGGTCCTTCTCCAACTCCCATTAAAATTCACTGCTTTATCTAATAAGCAAAGCTCAAGACTTACAAAACCAGTTGTGCTTTTTGATATAAGACCTGTATTTGATATAATCTACATAATATGGATGTAGGTAAGAGCCAAAGCGTTCAGAACAGGATCCTAAGTCTAGTAATTGGTTTAAGAATGATTCTGATAAAGTCCCATCAACTGGGGCGAACAGGACGGGGAGAGATGCCAACTTCTACCCTTCTCTGATTTATGGCACAGGGCAGGACCCCTTCTCTGTGAGGTATGATCCAGGCAGCAGGCAAAAATGGGTATTAAGGATGGCATTGCTATTCCCAAAGCAATATAATTTGCTTATCAACCAGTCTGACATCCAACAACCTCATTCACAGGAAGCACCGCTCCGGATGCTTCCGATCATAACCAAGGGACTGCAAAGAAACTTCACTTCCAGCTGCCCATCCTGTTAATTTTTAAACCATGCTTTACGTTCTGCAAGCTTGTTTCTCTCTCCATACATATTGACAAGACCCAAGGACCCAAGCAAAGTTCCATTCAGTGCTCCTTCCTTTTCTACACAGGAGCTCAGAATGGGTTTGGGTTGGAAGGGACCTTAAAGATCATCTCATTCCAGCCCCAGGGATGCCACTCACTAGGGGAGGCTGCTCAGGGCCCCACCCAACCTGGCCTTATGTCTCGCCCAGCTTTACCCATCTCAAAGGATGCAGCTGCTTCTTACAAGGTGCTCAGGAGAAGGACCTTATTTGAGCTACAGCTGTTGCACAAACAGAGCTGCTGACACGTATCACAAAATAAACGCTACACACACGTTCAGAGGCAAAGACTGTGACCCCTCCAGTGCAGTCCTAAGGCACCGCTGGAAGAAAACTGGGACATTTAGGGTCGTAACACTACCCTGCCTTCAGAAATTCAAGCTTTGGCCTTTTCTGTTCTTACTGGACAAGTGAATTTCCTTTAATTCAGAGGGTGGTGAGGCCCTGGTACAGGTTGCCCAGAGAAGCTGTTGCTGCCCCATCCCTGGAAGTGTTAAAGGCCAGGTTGAATGGGGCTTAGAGCAGCCTGATCCAGTGAGTGGCATCCCTTTCATGGCAGGGGGTTGGAATGAGATGATCTTTAAGGTCCCCTCACCCCAAACCATTCTGTGATTCACAGCCAACACAAATATTTCAGGAAAGCCCCAAGCCTTGCACCATATTAAGCGAAGCTGCCTTTAAAACAGGGGTTGATGCCATGAATTCTGGGGAGCAACAAAGGATTAAGGATCTGACTCATCACTTACACTCATCAGTTGCAACTCCAGTGTTTTCAGTGGAGTTGCACCAGTTTCCAAGAGAGAAAGAAACCTCAGGCCTGAAGTGCTCATCATGTCAATGAACACACAGACTTATCTATATGTTCCTATAATCATCTCTGGGCTCTGATTTTCAAAAAGGACTCTACTACCATTCATCCTGACACGGCAGGGGGGGTGGAATGAGATGATCTTTAAGGTCCCCTCAACCCAAACCATTCTGTGATTCACAGCCAACACAAATATTTCAGGAAAGCCCCAAGCCTTGCACCATATTAAGCGAAGCTGCCTTTAAAACAGGGGTTGATGCCATGAATTCTGGGGAGCAACAAAGGATTAAGGATCTGACTCATCACTTACACTCATCAGTTGCAACTCCAGTGTTTTCAGTGGAGTTGCACCAGTTTCCAAGAGAGAAAGAAACCTCAGGCCTGAAGTGCTCATCATGTCAATGAACACAAAGCCCTCCTTATCCACACACTGCCACAATCATCTCCTGCAGTGGCGTCTCTGGGCCCTGATTTTCCAAAAGGACTCTACTCCCATTCACCCTGATTCACAAACAAAATGTAATCCCTGTAATGACTGCTCTCATCCCGGGGAAATGAAAGCCTCGCACTGCAGCGAGGAGGGAAATCAGGCTCCAGGCTGAGCCGCGGAGGTTCAGCGTCACAGGGTCTGTTTAGGAATGCAAAACACCGGCTCGGGAATGCAGAGCTCTGCCACTCGCTTTCCATCAGAACGGGGACAATTAATAAGAGCAGCCTGAAACTTCTGAAAATAAATCCGGCGTAATCAAACGCTCCCCGCTCCACAAATTAGGGGAGGCAGGCTGAGAGCGGAACAGCAACACATCATTCCTTCAGGAGGCTCCGAGTTCCTCAGCCAGTTAAAGAGCCCCAAACGCACAGTCACCACTTCTACACAAGCTGTTCTTCCCCCTCCCCACCCCACCCCAGTCTCTGAAATTCTCTGCTGATAAGGTTTTTTTACTGGCAGCGAGCAATCCCCAGCGGTTTTGCCACCGATCCCGCACGGGTGAGCAACTCCCTCTGTTTTACATCTTTGGGAAAGAGAGAGAGAACTTGAGATTGATCTTACAAGGCAAAAATACAATATAAATGCCAATTATCATCATAATCCAAGTCTTACAAAAGGGACTGACCTCTGACTAAGCACAGGGCTCGCAGCCAGACACTTCTGAATTCTACTCGAGGCACAGACTGATTCACACCGACACCTTATCTGTCTAACCCTAACCTTCCCCACTTCCAAAATCTGGGTTTCCTGCTATTGTTGCAATCCTACAGCAACAAGGCAGGAATTCAAACTCTGAGGCTGGATTCAAGGGCAGATTGAGGGATCAGAAGGACTATCAAACAGAGAGAAAAGCTGCGGTGGCAGCTGAGCGCTGAACCAGGGCCCAAAGCCCCAAAATTGTGCCAAGAGCAAGGAGGAGCTCTTGGATTCGGGAGTCAAAGACTAAACTTTGGATATATCAGCTCTGTAACAGAATCAGGGCAGGACTTATGTGCTTGAATTACAGCAAATCTCACCAACACACTGAAATACTGCCTTTAACCCACAATAAGAGACACGAAGAGTCAAGGACAATAAAATGGAGATGTGGGTCTGACCTAAACACCAGACTGGCCCCACTCCTGGAAGTGTTCCAGGCCAGGCTGGATGAGTTTTGGAACAACCTGGTCTAGTGTAAGGTGTCCCTGCCTATGGCAGGGGATGGAATGAGGTGAGCTTTAAGGTCCCTTCCCACCCAAACCATTCCAGGACTGTTTGATAAGTCAAATATTTTCAGCTGTCAAGATCACAGTGCTGTGTTCTGCCTCCTCCATTTTAATTCAAAACTTGACCAATCCTTTATTAAACTCCAGACTGCATCTCCAAACTCTCCTCCATTAACTCTGCCAGCTGGAGTATCTAAGTGCTTGAAGCACATCTCTCTGCAGAAGATCCCTGTGAGGCAGAGAAGTAAAACAACACTAATTTTTGCGACCAAGAGCTCCCAGAGAGGGGTTGGACTTCAGACAAGTCCAAATGACTCGTTCAAAGTCACACAGGAATTCTGCAGGAAGACAGAGCCAGTGCCTGGCCAAACTCTGAGTGTTTTTTTCAAAGACATCCTACGGGGTCCATCTACAGCACCAGACATGATGAAGTGTAGGACAAGTTCCCAGCAAAGCCATCACCAGGATTTCCACCACCTCTTCCACACAGGAAGGAAAAAAGACATCCTGAAGTATTTCAGGCCCCTTCGTTCTCCCTCAGGATCCATCCCCAGCAGGAACAACCAAAACACTTCCTTAAAAGAGAGATTTGTTGCTTCAGAAAACTCAAATCGAAACCCAGCAAGCAGCCGAACCTCACCTACTCCCGATTTTGTGCTTAACTACAAAGTAAATAATTCTCCACTAGAAAAACAGTTTGCAAGCATGGTTTCACTGGCACAGCCTTAATGAAGACAGAGACTCCACTTGGAGAACAACTCAGGAATAGGTAACAGTGTCTTCTTGAAGAATATAAATCATAATGGCAAAAACATGGGCTTTTGGCCACAGCTGCCTCCCTATTAGAGGTTTATTTTAATTAAAAGTATTTCAGAACGAAACAAATGTCCTAATTAATGCTCTTAAAGCAACAATTTTTTGTCCACTCCAGACCTGCACTAGGGAAATTTCCTCTTGCATGATATAGAGAAGACTCATCTACATCCTATGCTGCCAAGGCCACCCATGTCCCCAAAGTGCCACATCCACAGGGTTTTTAAATCCGTCCAGGGATGGGAATCCATCACCGGAAGAAATTTTGGGGATGAAATTCTTCTATTCAATAAGATTTTTTTTTTGTTTTTAAGGACCCTTTCAGAGTGGCTGTGAAATCACAAATTAACTCTTTACTTTATCCTAAAGTAAAACCAGAGGCTCAGGTAGGACATTGTTTCAGTCAGGGAAGCTAAAAAAAGCCAACTGGATATTCCTACAGCCACCAACTATTTACATGATAAACAAGATGATACAAACAAGACAAAAAGAGAAAATGAGCTGAGTCTTCTTTCTCCCAAGTTTAATTAAAGTGGTTTGGGCCACATTTCGAGGGCACTGGACAGTTACAGCTAAACCTGTAGTGATTTTATTTTCCAAGTCACTGTAACTCCAGTGCCTGCTCTTCAACGTGTGCTGACTCGGGAGCACCCACATCCACGTTTTTTTTTTCCCTTCTGTTGTGTTCCCTAAATGATGGTAAGGCTTCAATCCAGTCCTTTTCCATCTGCATTACTCACTCTGATTCTCTTCCCACTCAGAAGGCTTTTACTCACTCCCCAGACAGCCCTGTCACTGCTGGCAACTAGAATCACAAGCACCAGCCTGATAATTCAGGTAAACTTCAGGTGACGACGCTGCAACTGTCTGCTCCTCTCAGAAGTCATATTTTGAGGGATGCAAAACATGCTGATGGTCATAGCTCACTCCTAACACGTATTAATTAATCAATACTGCCGTGAGCCAATGAAGCTCAAGTAATTACTCCCGTTATATTTATGGAGAACCCAAGAGAAAGAAACTTGTGTTGGCTAGAGGGCTTAGTTTGAGATAAATGACTAATTCCTGCGAGGCCAAAATCAGGAGTTCTGTGTCCACACCATGCCCCAAACTCCTCTCAAGTACTGACTCCCATCCAGCTGTGGACAAAAATTAGGCGGGAGAAATGGTAACTGCAGTCAGGTTCCTACTTGGCTGTTCTGTGAGCAGGGACAACCCAACTCCTCCCTTACCTTCCTTACCAGTAGTTTTAACTGTCCAATCTTTACCTTATTCAGCATTTAAGGTCAAACTTTTAAACTTTTTTTAAGGCTCCGTTTTCTCCTTTCGCCTTCTCGATCCCACTTACCCTTTTTTTTAAAGGTATCTATGGTCTAATCTGGAAGTTTTATACCTAAAGGGGTCATCTTGGCCCATTTGCTCTAATTTAATGCTCTCTAATCCCCTCCAAATAGGTTCATCCTGGTTTCCCCTCAGTCAAAAATCGTTCACCTCTACATCCACTGCATCCTATTAACTGCACACACACTGGAATAAATCGAAGCTGCTGCTGCTCTGCTGGGAGGTGGCAGCTGATGAACAGGGCAAAAAACTGCACAGGGGCAGAACGGGACTGAAATCACAGCACAGGAAACTCACACCATGCAATTCCCACTTTGGAAATCCACGGTGAAAGCCTGACACAAAGTCAAAGCTGTCAGACTGTCCCTGTGCTCACACAAAGTGATCTGAGATTCCTCTGCAAACTCTGGATTACCAGAATAATGAAGATGCACAGGGCAGCAGGGCCTTACTTCCTGACTCTTCTCCTGTCGTGAACTAGATCTTTACAATTCCAAGTGGTGAACTGAACACTGAAATCCAACTTATTTCCAGCTAGAGGAAAGAAGAGGAGGTGGCTCAGGGGACTGGCAACAAAGCAGGAAACCACTAGTTTTGAACAGAAGACTAAAGCCACAAGCAACAGAAAGTAACTAATTAAGGGCTGTATCAAGAAGTCTTTTTGAAATCCATTGGAGTTTGGTTTCCAACAAAAAATCCCTGGCAGCCTTATTTTTGCTGTGGCTCCCTCTACAGAAGCCTGTGACTGCACTGCCACTCGTGCTATAAGGCTAAATCTTCATCCTTGAAATAATCCATCAGGGAAAACGTGGCTGCATTCACTGCAGCCCAGTTCCTTCCCACCTATTCTGCAGGCACAGTTTCTCTTCCCAGCTCAGACTGACAGAAGCTACAATCCAGAGTCAAGAGGTCAAAGTACCTCAGGAATCTGATTGCTGGGGACAAGCCAACAACAGGGATATTGGGAGCAGCGAAACAGGACCAGTCAGTGGGAGCTGAGGGACAGCACAGAGCAGGTCAAGCCTTTCCTTTCAGCCTTTCAGCTTCAACATTTGAATTCATTTGCTTGTTTACTGAGAAAACAGCATGGAGACCAATTACATTGAAGATTTATGACAGAAGCCATTAAAAAAAAAAAAAAAAACCAACTGGCAGATTTACACAACTTCAATTCCACCTGAGACCCAAGATACTGCTTGCAACAGCCCATCCAATTCCAAGGTGAGGTGAGGTGCCCCAGGTTTTCTGCCTTTGCCATAGAACACTGAATTGATGGTGTTCTCATCCCTTTTGCAGAGTCTGGAGTGGTGCTAAACCCTGGCTCAGTTCAGGTATCCCTTCAGTATCTCTCCAGTATTCCTCAGTAGATGTATGATGATCTCTCTTTTAACACTAGTTTTTCTCTGATCAAGGCCAAGTTTCAAAGAACTGCATGGTTTTCTTTCCCTTTAGACACAGGAAAGTAGAAACAGAAACAATACATCAGCCAGACCAAGCGAAGAATTAAATATTCCCTGATTTAAATGTCTGGTTATTTTACTATTCCCTAGTTTAAATGTTCCACCAAAGGAGTGCAACTCTCCAGCCAATTGCTCATAATCGTCGTAACCCATTTCTCTGCTCTTTTTACACAAATTAACAGGAAAAAAAAACCATCAAATGATGTTAATGGTTCTGGGCTCCTTCAGCTTGTACTTACACTACTGGAAAAGTTCTGAGCATACTTTACATGGGGATGGGACGTTATAAAGCCTCTTGAGGGTCTTCAGTGTTATTCACCATTCTGTAAGACACAAGGAAAAGACACATTAGAGATGTCTGTGAAAGGCAAAGAGATTCAACCCCATCATTCTGGATAACCTGTCACTAATCCAGACCCACGGAGGCTCACAGACTTCAACGCACGTGGTACGTTCCTCAGGAGAAAGTCTGGTGGCGTCATCAGTCCAGAGACAAAAATTTAAATTACAATTGATTTCTTTCGGCCACAAGTAAATTAATCTATGCAATCATTTAGCCTTATGACAGTTATCTACCCCTTTAACTCACAAAAGCTATTAAAAGGATTATTTGGCCAACATCCTCAGAGAGCTCAGAGACAGGTACTGTGTTCTGAGGAGGAATGACCTAATAGAGTTTTCTTTAGCTATTACTGCTCATGTTCTTCTCCACAAACTAACATGGACTGAAAGTGCTCCAAAAGTCAAACTATTAACCAAAGGGAAAGAGAAAGACAAGATGTTCTATCCAGGGATACGTAGAAAGAACTACGGACAATATTTATACCTCAGGCTATGGGTGAGAAAACAAGTGGATAGAGCAGCACATGGATTTGCAATGGGATGATTTCCTCTGCTCCATAAAGAGATGTCTAATATTGGCAATCATGGATTGCTGTCCAGGGGTAGCAATCATGGATGGACACATCTTGGCTGCTCTCAGTGGTTAAAGGTGGTCCAGACACCACAGAATGACTCTTCCTCTATCACACCTGCTGGAGGCTTTGAGAAGAACTGCACCTATCCCAGATGGAGGCCACTGGGCATACACAGACCACAGAATCACAGAATTGTTTAGGCTGGAAAAGCCCCCTGAGATCAGGGAACCTCAGAATGGTGTGGGCTGGAAGGGAACTTGAAGATCATTTTGTTCCAATCTTCTGCCACGGGCAGGGACACCTTCCGCTATCCCAGGTTGCTCCAAGCCCCAACCAACCTGGCCTGGAACACTTCCAGGGATTCAGGGGCAGCCACAGCTTCTCTTGGTAACCTGTGCCAGGGCCTCACCACCCTCACCAACAATTCCTTCCCAATATCCCATCTAACCCTGCCCTGTTTCAGTGGGAAGCCATTCCCTGTGTCCTGTCCCTCTAACCCTTGTCCCAAGTCCTTCTCCAGCTCTCTTGGGAGCCCCTTCAGGCACTGGAAGGGGCTCTCAGGTCTCCCTGGAGCCTCCTCCTCTCCAGGTGAACACCCCCAGCTCTCCCAGCCTGGCTCCAGAGCAGAGGGGCTCCAGCTCTGGGAGCATCTCCGTGGCTTCCTCTGGACCCACTCCAGCAGCTCCACGTCTTTCCCATGCTGAGGGCCCCAGAGCTGGAGGCAGCTCTGCAGGTGGGGTCTCAAAATGGTAGAGCAGAGGGGGAGAATTCCCTGCCTTCAGATCGACTCCAACCACCCCCCCAGCACTGCCAAGGCCAGCACTAACCCATGTCCCCAAGTGCCACATCCACACGGCTTTTCAAGCCCTCCAAGGATGGTGATACCACTGTTCCTGTGTTTCATTTTTTTTCCTTCATGAAAAAGCTCCTGAACTCTCAGGACAAGAGGCTGGGCTGGCTGAGCATTCCCAGAGGCAGCAGCACTCAGCTTTGGCCACCAGCTTTCCTGGGAGGTTCCAGCCTGTCCACACGCGCCTTCTCCCACCCCGTCGCGGCCAAGGAAAGCTGGGTGTTCCCAGGGAGGGGAGCTGCTCAGAGCTGGCTGCTGCCACTTCCAAAACAAGTCATTTGGCCCACATGGAGCTGCCTCTTCCTCTCCAGGACAGGAGGTCACCCAGAGCAAGGTCACAGACACGATGAGTGGTCCCAGTAGACCGTGACAGGTCACGTCCTGTGGCCTGGGAGCGAAACGGTGGCACCAAACCACCGATGGATGGGAGGGACAAACCCCCAAATCCCTCACAGTCACCCACCCCTAAGTCTCTTAGAGAGACTTCGACACCAAACCCCTCCCCTGTTAAATCTCTTAACTGCATTTTAAACATGTTCCCCGAGGCAGTCACAAAAAAAAAATGAGATCATGCTGTTGACTTCTTGCCAAATTTTAATACAGAGAGCTGGTTTGTTTTCCAAAGGAGAACAAATTGGACTTAAATATATACAAACTTTCTGAAGGTCAGAGAGGCTAATGATAGAGAACTGGATTCCTCAGAGAAGGATTTGCTTCCAGGGTGAGGAGCGTGGAAGAAGCAAAGAAGGAAACCCAGAAAGGAAAGATCACTTTCCATCATCGTGAAACACGGGATTAAAACTGGAACACGGGGAGATGAGATAAGAGAGGCAAAGAAAAGGCTGCAGTAACTCAGGTTCTGAGATGACAAAGGCAGGAGGGTGATACTGGTAATGGAAGAGGAAAAAAAAAATGGTATGGACCTCAAATGTAAGTGAAGAGCCATTAGGATCTAGACCAAATTTGGGATGGGAATAGCGGAGGAAGAGGAACTTTTCCAAGAGACTCCAGATCTGTGAGTGCAGACAGAGGATGACGGGATTTCAGCAGAGAAAAAGATCTCCATTTTTGCTATGTTAGAGGCTGAGTTGGTTTTTATTACACTCAGAATGCAATCCCAAACTGTCCCAGAGTGAGCCAAGCACCAAGGAAGGACAGGGAATCCTCAGGTCTGAAAGCAAATGGAGCTCCAGAGAAAGGGGAGGAAGCTGGTGCTTCCTAAGGCTGCTCCAGCACAGAGTGGCTGCTGCTGAAAAGGGGCACAAACAGTCTTTGACTCCACGTTGGTCCAAAGTTCAGGGGCACAGAAACACCTTCCCCACCCCCAGACAGGCGTGAAGTTCGAAGCTGAAATGTTTCTGTCATTTAAGGGCACCTCAGACAGGAACCAACCCACCCCTCACCCACAATTTTAGTCAAAAAAATTCAATGCCGACCAACATCACTTCAGTCACCAACAAATCACGGCCCTGAAACTACGACTCAACATCTCTCTTCCCCTTGCAGCACAAACCAAAGCACCAAACCCGGTCTGAGACAGCAGCAAAGGCGGATGTCCCCACTGTCTGTAGTGGGAGGCAGGTAAGAGCTCACAAACCTTTGCCCTCTTCGCATTATTCATTAAATAAATGACCTGCTAAGGCAGGGAAAGCACAACCAGCTCCCTTTTCCCTATGGCTGGTACAGACAATAAAAAAAAAAAAAGTCACTATTAATATGGAAATCGTGGCTGCAGTTGTAGAATCAGATGTAATGAACAATCTTGTCCCCAGCTTAAGTTTGCTATAAAGGCAGCTTAAATTTACAATGGATGAGTCCTCACGGCAATCTGTTTTTCAGATATTAGAAATCTCATTTTCTCAGTGCCAAGGACAAGTGGAAGTGTGAAGCACTGGAGTATCAACTCTGCATTTGTCTCACTTGACATGAAATCATTCTCGTTTTAGTTCCGATCTTTTTTTTTTAATACATTCTTGGGATCCACTTCAGTTTTCTTCATTCCTCACTGTGTGCAATTAAATGTTTTGAAGTAGAGTTCACCCTGATCCACAACGCCCCGCAGAAGCAAGGAGAAAGTCACTTGGTAAAGATGAGGCTGATATCACTTATTTGGAAGAGAAATTCATTTTCTCTTTTAATTTCTGAGTGACTCACCTAGTTAAAAAAAAAAAAAAAGGAAAAAGAAAAAAAAACCCACCACTTCGTATTTCACTAATACCTTCCTTGGTACATTCCTTAAAAAAAAAAAGGGCTTTACAAATAAGAAATTAAAAGCATTTGTCCTTGGGGAAGACAAACATCATCATTTTGACATAGGTAAAACACGAAGAGAGGGGCTGAATTCTTGGCTTAAAGCCAGACAGGGCAAGATCAATGGCTGAACATGGAATCTGCCTGAGGACATGGGCCCCACTGCTACAACTGTCACCCCAGAAATGCAGAACCCCCGAGTTCCAGCCTTGCTGACAAACCTGATGCGTTGGATGGTGAAGAAATTAAGCCCAAAGAATGAAGTTCTACCACTGCTGAACTCGAAGTAAAGGCCAGATTCCCGACTCGTGCAGAATTACAAACCAACCCTCTCCTACAAACAGCAAAAAAAAAAAAATTCAAAATTCCAGCCCTCTACTGCACGTGCAGCTCAAGGTCTGCAGGAACTGCCGGGTCTCCTGGGTGGACCCTGTGCAGGAGTGTTCGCATGTGTGTACACGTGTGTCTATGAACATGTGCCAGGGGAGGGTCAGGTTGGGCATCAGGAGGGATTTGTTCATGGAAAGGGTGGTCAGGCACTGGAAGGGGCTGCCCAGGGAGGGGGTGGAATCCCCACCCCTGGAAGTGTCCAAGGAAGGACTGGACGTGGCACTCAGTGCTCTGGTGGGGATCAGTCACAGGTTGGACTCATTCCAGTTGGATGATCTTGGAGGTCTTTTCCAATCTAAATCATTCCAGATTCCACGGGCTTCTCTTACACGGAAGTAAAACAGTCACCTGGCTTAAATTCTGTCCAGAGGACATCTTGCCTCAAAACCAGCAAGAGACCAAACATCCATCCATCCAACTCTCGTTCATCCTGGTGATTAATCACCCCCTCCATTACAAATTTGTACTTGATTTCTACTTTGAATGTGTCTGGCTCCAGATTCCAGACAGCAGCCTTCCTTTGCCAGCTCCAAGTCCTTCATTCCTGGGAGCTGTTCAGACAGGCTGTTATTTACCCAGTGCTTTCAAAGCTCCAGGTACTGCACTTGTATCCAAACTTCACGATAAATTCATCTGGGTGCACGCACAAAAGTAGGACTGGTGTCCAAAATACTAAAGCTAATCTAGGACTCTTTAGCCCATTTTCCCAAAATAGGCCTATTAGGAAAATAAAATAAAAAAAAAGAAGAAAAAAGCAAAAAAGCTCTGCCGTATGACTGGAGGATGTGTTTGACTTGTGCCCTGGGAAGCAAGGTTAGGAACCTCCTCTAGGAAGGTCAGGAACCTTCTCTAAAGCACTGCCACCTCCTGAGCAGATTTGTGCAGTCACTGCACTGCAACACAAAGAGAAGAGCTGGTTCTTGAGCCTTTGGGCTCCAAGTTATTTAAATATCACTACTTTATGTATTTAAACATCACAGAGCTCAAGGAGCGTTTGGACAACGCTCTCAGAGCCCACGGTGGGATTGTTGGGGTGTCCTGGGCAGAGCCAGGAGTTGGACTCCATGATCCCTGTGGGTCCCTCCCAGCTCAGGATGTTTTGTAATTCTATGATTTTTAAGTCGGTTCATAGAACTGCACCTTGAGCAAGGTCTTGTGCAGGCCCTCAGGAAACTCTTGCCAGAAGACGCTGCTGAACAAACAACAGCCCCTGCATGTGCTGCAGGTTCTACCTCAAGCGCCCCTCGCTTGAGGAATAAGGTGTGAACTGCTACAGCAAAGGTCTTAAGGGACAGGTTGTGACCTTCCCAGCACAGAATGAGGCAGCTGAGGTTCACAGAGTCCCAGAATATGCAGAGCTGGAAGGGTCCCACAAGGATCAGAGTCCAACCGTCAGCCCTGCACAGGACCACCCGCGGGAGTCACACCATGAGGTTGGAAGGGACCTCTGGAAGCCCTTGTATCCAAGCCCTCTGCTCCAGCAAGGCCTCCAAAACCCCGGGCCACGTCCACATGGCTTTTGAGTATCTCCAAGATTTAAGATTCCATCACTTCCCTGAGCGACCCGTGAAGCGAAAGGAGTAAGAGATCATCCTTTTCATAAACACAAAAATCCTTGAAAACACTGCTCAGAAGTCCCCTCCCACCAATGCTGTTTTCATTCTTACTGTGACTGTGTTTTCAGCAGATCCCTCACTGTACAACCCAGGAGAAAGCCATATTTTGGGATTATGGGGAGGGACTGCAGCAGCACCTTGTCACGTTTACAAGCCTGTAATTTTTTTATGGGATTCACTCTCTGACTGAAGGGAAACTATGGACAGAAGCCCTTTCCTTTAGAAAACACACCTCAATCTCACGATGAAGCCACAGCTGGTAAATGTAAGAAAAAGCAAGTGAGTAAATCCTTGCTTCCCTGTGCCCTGCAGATCTCCCCAGAACGATCAGCCAAGGATTGTGGGTAGAACTGTTTCTCTACTTTTCCCTCTCCAATTCCATGCAAAACAAACCTCCTCACCTAAATTCAGTGGAATTGCCTCCCATGCAAACCAGAGGCTGGGCTCCCTTTTGAAGCAGAACGGCAACGGAGCCTCTGTGCAGAAAAACGGAGGTCACAAAATCCTGAAGTTTCCCAAACTCACCCAAGGCTTCCAGAAAGGCAGAAAAGTTCATCTGTATTTCACTGGAAAAGGACCCCAAATTACTCCAGAAGTCCCAGAGACACATAAAAGGCAATGCAATCCCAGTAAAAGGATGTAATTTAGTATTGCTTTGTCCTTAATGGCAGCTGGAAAATGAAATGCTGTCACCACGTTCCATCTGCAGAGACATTTCAGCAGAGAGCCCGGGTGGTATTTTCACTATTGCTTACAAATGAGCTTCCAACTCTAACACTGCTGGTGTATCTCCTCAATTGCTCCATGCTGTCCCCTCTCATCGTGTCAAAAAAACTTGCCTGGACCGAAGGCCAGACTGGAATTTGCTTTTCTGGCTAAAATTACACGTGAATGTTGACAGTGGAAGACCGACAGCAAGGGACAGCACATGGCTGCTGCAACAGCCACTTCCTTAGGGATCAAACAGGTTATCCCAATCCACTCAGATCAGTTTGAGCACTGGAATGGATGAGGATGAGATCAGTCCAGTGGCTCATAGCCAGCCAACTCCCACAGAGATATACCAGGCAGGACATGCCCTGAAGCAGAACTGAGCTCTGAAGTCCCCACAGGGCACCCTGAAATCCGGGTACACCCTGAGGCACATCCCTTCATCTGGACAAAGCTGCAGATGGGACATTGCCAAGTCCTGGAGTCCCAGCCTGGGCCAAACATACAATAAGTGAGAGGCTTGTTCAGAAAACATCCCAATTAACACGAATTACCTGGACCGTTTTGTGCGAGGAACACGGTGACATGGCAGCACTGGACATGCCAACTGGAATGAGGTTCTGTAGCACCAAGCATAACTGGGAATCCACCTCCACTGCAGCTGGCTTGTCCCAGAGGGGATCCCAGAGCTCAGTGTGAAGGCTAACCCTCAGATTCCATGTAAGTCAGGCAGGGCCAAGAGCACAAAAACAAGAGGCACTGCAGAACATACAACAGCTCTGAGAAATCAGTGTTCACCTGACGGGACAGGCAGGGCCCTTCCTTCATCCATGACTCTCTGGGGAATCCCTACCCACCTCCAGTGAGCGCCACCAAACCTTCTCTAGCACAATTCCAGAAACTGTACCTGCAGGCTCCCTGCAGAAATCAGGCTCACAGAAGCACACAGTGTTTATTCTGCTTCCACCTAACAGCTGTGAACCTGTAGGCCAAATTCTATCAAATTTGACAGAGGGGTTGTACCTGATGTACCTGGCATCAGGTCACTGGACAGAGGGGGACTATTTGCAAGGCAGGGGCTTTCAGACGTGTCGGTTGAATCAAACCTGATTTTATTTGACCAGATTTGAACCTTTCCTTTGCCAAATCGGGGCAACACTTCTAAAAGCTGCATTTTTCCACAGAGTGGTCTAGTCTGCAATGCTTCAAATTTACATCTGCATGGATGTAAAACCCTTGGTAGGCATGGAGAACAGCTACTACACAATCCTAGGGGAGTCTGAAGATCCCCAATACAAGATGCACATTCAGCTGAAGAACCTACTCCCAGTTGTTCACCCAAGAAAAGAAACGAGAATTGTATCTGCCATCACTAGAACCAGGAACAAGCATGGAAGAGAAGTAAGTAATACCTCACAACCCTTTATTTTTGCACTGCTGTATGTCCCAAAAAGGGAATAAGAGGAAAGTGGCATTGCTTGAAAATAGCAAATTCTCTGTGTAAAATTTAAGAATTGTCTGTTCTAGAATAGGTTTTGGATTTAAGATCATCATCCCCTTCTCCCAGGGAGTATCGTGATAAAACGCTGTAAAAACAATAAACTTTACAAAACATAAAAATGGTTGCTCTGAAAAGCTCTCACTTACTCGTCATAAAATAAAACAAGAACGCAGCCCTTTTCCACCCCCCCCAAAAGCCCATATGAAATTCTGCCATGAAAGGGGACTGGTGTCTGCCCTCTGATCCCCACCGCTGAAGGTTTGATGCCCGGGCACAGGGCACTCAGGGCACCCATCTGTCGTTCCCTTCAGAACAGGGGGAGTTACCAGAGGATCCGTGTGTCGGAACCGGGCTGGGATGTGGGAGACGTGTCCTCGCTGCAGCAGCACATCAAACAACCCTCCTTGGCCCTCTCCTCATCCCCTCGCCCTCGTCAACCTGTTCTGCTTCAAATATTGATCCGCGGCTCTGCCCTCCCCTTTCCTGCTTTCCCCTCTCCCTCTTGCTGGCTGACCCCGACATTCAGCAGTGTCACCTCCAAAGGGATCATCTGTGCCAAGCAAACGGCCCGATCAAAGTTGTCTCTTCTCCCACGTTTTGCCAGAATGTCTGTGGGGCTCTTGCACCCCTGCAGAGGGATGTGGAGCAGCAGATGCCAGGGGGAGGACAAGCCTTTTGTCCAAGGTAAAGCTGCACTCTGGTGATTTTATACCACAGACACTTCATCTTATTTCTACCCACTGACTAGTTCAGAAGAGACAGAGATGACTTTGGTGAAGAGACTGGCAGGGACGAAAATGTGTTCATTATACTATGAAAATAATTTTTTTTTAAAAAGGGCGTTTAGAAACGTGCTTTCATAATTTCAGGGGTTGAGGCACTTCATTATTTGGCTGCAGAATCACAGCAGTACAGAATGGTCTGAGTTGGAAGGGAACTTAAAGATCATCCAGTCCAACTCCCTGCCATGGGCAGGGACAACTTCCACTATCCCAGGTTGCTCCAAGCCTTGTCCAACCTGGCCTTGGACACTTCCAGGGATTCAGGGGCAGCCACAGCTTCTCTGAGCAACCTGTGCCAGGGTCTCACCCCCCTCCCAGCCAAGAATTCCTTCCCAATATCCCATCTCTCCCTGCCCTCTGGCAGTGGGAAGCCATTCCCCCTAGTCCTGTCCCTCCATCCCTTCTCCTGACTTCCTCTCCAGCTCTCTTTTAGGCCTCTTCATACACCCTCTTCAACACTTTTATCCAAATAAATAAATAAAATACTCCTAAGCATCTATAAAAAGTGGCAGTAACATTCAGGCCAACGCCATCTGGATGTTCAACCAGGACATTCCCACAGCAAGCAGAGTCATCTCCCCGATCCATCCCCTTATCCCAGACCGCACCCCCCAAACAGGGATCACTCGCTGGCTAATTATTCCTGCAAAGGCCTTCTGCTTAACATATTACCAGGGATTTATAGGAGTGACTGTCTGGAACACTGCTTAACAATGCTAATAGCAGAGTTCCAAGAAATCACTAGTTTAGCAATCGCAAATCCAGCAATGTGTGCTGAAATATGAGCTCACGCTCGCTAAACCTGTAATCCGAGTTCCCTCTTTTTTTTTTTTTTTTCCCTCCCCATAATAAGTGGTTTAAATTTAGTAGGAATGAATCACTTGCTGCAGGTTTGCTAGCTTTAGTTATTTCTTTCTTCTTTTTTTTTTTTGCACTTGGAATCCATCTTGGATGACATCTCACAGGAAGAGCGAAGGAGGGAGGCAGAACGTGGCTTCCTAAAGATAAGCCAGTCCGTTACATGCAGCGTTACTTCCCAAACTCTGCTGGAAGTTCAGTAACTCCATAACTGGGGAATTTCCTCCTGCAATGAACAGCAGAGGCAAGGCAGCCACACACCCAACCAGTGCTCCAGTGGTTTTTTTGCTCTAAGCTGGGTCCAGGCCAAAGAAAGAGCCTGGGGCTCTTAGGATGCACTCCATACAAATGGTCTGCTCTGACATCGTGGTCACAGAATCACGGGATTATTTAGCTTGGAAAAGACCTCCAAGACTGAGTCCAGTCTGTGCCTGATCCCCACCCTGGCATCCAGCCCAGAGCACTGAGCTGGTGTGTCCAAGGAAGGTGTCCTTCCTTGGACACCTCCAGGGATGGGGATTCCACCCCCTCCCTGGGCAGCCCCTTCCAATGCCTGACCACCCTTTCCAGGAAGGAATTCCTCCTGATGTCCAACATGAACCTCCCCTGGCACAGCTTGAGGCTCTGGTCCTCTCACTTGTTAGCTGGGAGAAAAGGTCCATCCCCACCTGGCTCCACGCTCCTGTCAGGGCATTGTGGATCCAACCCTCCTGGGCTGCTCTCAAGCCAACCAGGCTGAGCAGCACCTTGGCTTTGCACAAGCCAGGTTTGAGGGAAAGGAGTCACGGAATCACAGAATGGCTTCGGTTGGAAGGGACACCAAGTATCATCCAGCCCCAACCCCCTGCCATGGGTAGGGACACCTTCCACTATCCCAGGTTGCTCCAAGCCCCGTCAGACCTCACTCTGAACACTTCCAGGGACCCAGGGACAGCCACAGCTTCTCTGGGCAACCTGTGCCAGGGCCTCCCCACCCTTCCAGCCAAGAATTCCTTCTCAATATCCCACCTAACCCTGCTCTCTTTCACTTAAAGCCATTCCCCCTTATCCTACAGGGAACTCTGGCAGGTGGCTTTTGCTGCATGGAAGGCAAATGGGAAGGAGGAGGGCAGAGGAGCAGGTGACAGCTTTGGGACAGCACCACAGGACTATTACGGCAAGACTTTGCTAAATATATCAGCAGTGCAAAGTAGGTGGGTCAGAACATACCTCCAAGAGAAATCCATATTTGGAAGCACAGCCCAAGTGGGAAGCTATATGTTCCAAGGAGGTATAAGCACAAGTATAAGAGCTTTAAGCAAGAACACTTGAAGGATTTGGAGTTTCCCTTCCCCCCCTTACATGTATAAAACCAGCCAAAGCACAACGCGAGCCTGCAATGGAAACCAGAAAATACTCCTTAGGAAGCAGGCAAGAAAAATAAATGGATGCCCAGTGAGGTGAACTGACCTCCAGCCCCAAGTGGAATTATTTAGGAAGCTTGGAACCATATTGAGATTGAGCTACCAGCCTACACCCTCTCACCTGACAGGGCTGAGACTCAGCAACTCGTTCCATGAACTACAGATGGGGAGCCACTTATTTCCTGAGCACACAGTACTGACAGAGCTGTGAAACAAAATACTGATTCCAGGGTCAAGAATTACACAATCCCAGAATGGTTTGGGTTGGAAAGGACCTTAAAGCTCATCCAGTTCCAACTCAACCCCTTCCACTATCTCAGGTTGCTCTAAGCCCTGTCCAACCTGGCCTTGGACACTTCCAGGGATGGGGTAGCCACAGTTTCTCTGGGTAACCTGTGCCAGGGCCTCCCCACTCTCACAGGGAAGAATCTCTTCTCAACATCCCATCTAACCCTCCTCTCTCTCAGAGAGAGTCATTCACTAAGAAGAGGACAAAAAGCAGGAGTTGTATTACAGAGAATTCTGAAAAACTGATGAATTTCATCAGGCTGTGACGGAGTTCTGCTGAATCTCTGAACAGGAAATCCAGCTTCAGCTGGGGGAATGTATTGGAAGTGTTGATAAAAGCCAAAATTGCAGAACATTTGGAAATGCATAATTTAGTAGAGGACATCCAGTACAGATTCATAAAAGGAAGGTCATGCCTGACAAATCTGCTGAAATCCTTTTTATTATACGACCAAATCGTTAGGTTAGACAAGAGTGAAACAGTGGACATAAGTTATCAGGATCTCAGGAAAGCATTTGATTTTGTACCACTCCGGCTGATTTACAAAGTCATAAAGTATTGTGCAGGCAGAAGGAACTGAAATGGATTAAAAGAACATTTTAGGGATAGGAGCAAAGGCAACAGAGTGAGCGGAAGGAATCTGAAACAGAGAGGTGAAAAGGTCAGGCTGCTGTTAAAAGGCATAAAAACAGGCTCTGGGAAGAGTAAAACTTCAGCCCAGCTACCAGTTTAGAGACAAAAATACCCGAGTTTGGTGGCAGAACTGCACAAGAGTATTACCAGTGTAGTAAATCAGGAGGAAATCGGGTGCAGAAAGAGGGATGAGCACTTGCAAAAACACAGGAGAGGTGCTGCACCAACCTGTGGATTCAGCTGTGCCACAGCTGAGGTGGGAAAGGACCTTCTGGCTGCGACTCGGCGCTCATTTTGAAGAGGGTTCGGTAATTTTATGGTCATTAATAAAATCTGCAGCTATGCATGCTGTGGTAATGATATGGGTAATTAAATCTGAAGCTTCTGGGAATTAAGCTGATGGCCTGAAAGGGTCAAAAAAGAAAACTCCTCTGGTGCTTAATCAGAGGAACAGCTTTGCAAGCTGGATGGGTGCATTAATGGTCCAGCACTGACCACGGTGTGACACACAAAGCTACATCAAATGGACCTGTGGATTCATCCAGCTCGAGCCTCCACAAAAATCACCACGATTTCATGTAGGACACACCAACAGAAACAGGCTTTATGGATGAAGCCAGCGTGGTTTCCTTGGCTCCTCTTGGAAAATTCAGCACAGAGAAAAAGAACTCCCACTTATTCCAAGGTTTTCCATGGGCTGTTGGATAAACCTTCTCCTGAAAACTGCCCATTATCCTCCCGGTTGGTAGACTGGAGATGAGCTCCGTTGCCTCATGATGATGATGATGATGCAAGAAGATTTTTTACCTTTTTTCCCTTTCCTAAGAGAGCAGCAAAATCTTTGCAATGTCCTCATGAGCCGGGGGTAAAATTCTCCACGGAAAACCGAGCCTCAGCTACTTGGCTCAAGGTCACCTGTGACAAAGATGAGAACAGAACGTGGATCTTCTCATTCCCACTCCTGTGCCCTGAATTCCAGGCCACGGTGCCGCTGCCACCACCTGTGGGGAAGAGCCTTTCAATCTTGAAGGCTGGCAAAACCCAGCAGCTTTTCCAAGCACTAAAAACCACTTTAAATAAACTTTGGCTTGAAAAAAATATAAAATAAAATAAAAAGTTAGGGGAGAACAGGTGGGCTCCTGTGACACCAGGATTCTTCAGTGCACAAAGCATCTTTCATCTCGCTGTTCTACACGGCACCTTTAAATATTCTTCCACATAAAGGCCTGATATGCAAGAGCAAAAGAATAACTGAGAAACAGTAATCCCTAACAGATCAACTGTGCTTTATCTACACAGATTCTGCTTTCATAAAAGCACAGAGGAAAGAAGGGGGAAGGGGGGGGGGAAATAAGAGAAAAGTACATTCTTATTGTTTTCTGAAGCTTAAAATAACCACAAAGTGAGAAAAATCAAAGCTGTTCCATAGAACAACCAGGAAAAAAAAAGTCTCACTGAGAATTTGAGAGAGACAGTAAATGGCAGAAGATGGAATGAGAGATTTAGTGAGTGCCACGGTCACCAGGCTCAGATCCTAAATCTGGGCCGTGCTTAAACCAGTGTGGTTTAAATCTGCTGGAATGTACGTGCCCCATATATAATTACAGCTGTCACTGGTGGTTCTGGCTGCCATTACATCCTCCATTTTCACTCTGAAAACTTTCCTTTTGCCCAACTGGATCCAGGCAATGCCTGCAGGAAACCTGGTAACTGAGAGACAGACAGGAGGGAAAGGGATGGGAGGAATCAGGAACAAATCATCTCTACTGAAGATAGGCAGAGTCACCATCAATTTATTCTCGAAGCTGATTGATCACGGAGGGAGTTTTTTTCCACTTCCAGAAACAAGCAGAAAATCCATTATCCACTAGAGTTGGTTTTGGACCAAACATTTGGGCTTATCTTTAACACAGGGCAAAGGCTGGTGCTGGGGGAAGCAGCAGGGAAGTGGCCAAAATAACAGCTAAACCCCATGAATTTATTCCTCTCATTCAGACATTTCATAATCCAGCCCTGACTTTCATTTCCAGACGTTACTCTGCCTCCAAACCCTCTGATTCAAAGATTAGGGAAGATTCTTTATAATTTGCCATTCCAACTTCTGGAAGTGTGTGTGGGGGGGTGTATTTATGTATTTTTACACTTACATTTTATTTTAAACCCAAGTAAATGATGGAGTCAGTTAATCTCATCTCATTCAGCCCAAAAACATCCCAAAACCAGGAGCTGGAGACAAACCCAGAGCCCTGACAGCTTTACACACGTGTAATTCAGGTGTCAATGAAGTTGGTCGCCAATTAAGAGAGTTTAAAGACTTCTTATGGTATGAATTCTTCTATCCCTGGATTTCCAGCTGCTGGGATACCACAGATGAGCCACCAGCACCCTTCAAAAATCTGCTTCAAGAGTCATGGTTGTCCCATTTGGGGTGGGAACTGCATTTTCCCCCCTGCTAACTAGTTTCTAATAATTGTAATTCCAAAATATCCCTGTAATACCTCCTGTATATCAATGACACGACTACTGGCAGTTCCAGCACTGAGCTGCTGTTTTAACAACCTTCCAATTTTAAGGGCAGCAAAGGAAAAACCCAAATATTTTTTATTCACACGCGAATTCCATTCTGATTCTGAACTTTTAGATGAGTCTCCAGGACTCCTCCAAGCGCATGGATGCTGCTCAGAGGGACAGACAACCCATTCAAAGCCATATATACACCAAAATCCAGGTGGGAAGGAGTGTAAAGCCCTTCCTACAGAAGCTTTTAGACCTGTCCCATTCATCACCTTCTCCTTTTTTCCTTGGAGCTGGACAGGCACCACCTTGGCAAGTTAAATCTTCTCATCTGAGGACTAAAAATTTGGACTCTGGTTATTCAACAGAGGTCTCCAAGTTTGGAAATTGGATGTCCACCAGGGGCACTGAAGGATATATAAATCAACACATCACTCCTCAAATGTTAAGAGCTACTGTTTAATGCAATATGCCAAAAAATAAAATGTGAGCTCCTCTAGACAGTCTGCAACAGGCAATTATCTAAAAAACAATTTTTCACCAGTCCTGAACATTCCTGCTGACCAACAATTCTGCTGCCAAGCACAGGAGACGGGATGGGTTTTTTTCCTCTTCAGTTAGTTCTAAGAATATTATCCAAAAAAACACTGACTTACATAAAAGGGGAATTTCAACTTCAGTTTTTACTTATTACTTCTTTATGATTCTTTTCACCCAGTTGATAATGGCATTGGCACATTTATCTGTTATATAAATCTCCGCTCCCTTCCACACAAGGATACTATTTGTTGAGCCACTTTAACCCCTGTTCAAACATGACTTACCACTCAAAACACAGCCAAATTCCCATGGCTGAGGTCAGCCATCGAATTTAAGCAGCTCCTGGAAGACATTCCAAAGTTACCACGCTAAGACTGCTGCAAGAACCTCCAGAGAACAGAGCAGGACAGGAGTCTCTGAGGGTAGTTGGAGACTGTGAATCACATCTCACCCTCCACTTCCACCTTTCTGAACGAGTATCCAAGCCATTTTTTTAGGATGTGCACACACTGGTTAGGAGTTCTCTCTCATTTAGTAGCAAAAAACAGAAGGATCTTCCTAGAGTAATTTTTAATTAAAAAAAACCTGATTACCACAGGATGGTTTGGGTTGGAAGGGACCTTAAAGCTTGTCCTGTTCCATCCCCTGCCATGGGCAGGGACACCTTCCACTATCCCAGGTTGCTCCAAGCCCCATCCAACCTGGCCTTGGACCCTTCCAGGGATGGGGCAGCCACAGCTTCTCTGGGAAAACTGGCCCTGGAGTGACTGGATTACACAGAGTGAGCTCTCCAAGAGAGCTGGGATGGACACAGTGAAGTACCCGGATCACTGGAAGGGTTAATGATTAGAGAGAACTGGTTGATTCCATTCAGTTCCCACCAAGGATTTGCACTAAGAGAACCATTTAAGGATCTGAAAAAGAAAAGGAAAAGTGGGGTAACTCTGACAGTCTCTTTTTTTTTTTTTTGGACTTTCTTTAGAATCCAAATCAGAAAGTAAAACCTCTCATCCATTCTCTCACCGTCCTCACACTCACAGTTCACATTTGCTCTTCTTTAAGTTCCAGCTCCCAGAGTCAAATGATTGGAAGGAAAAGGAGTGAAAAAAACAGCTGAGTGAAGTGAATCTTATACCCCTAGAACAGAATTAAGCCCTTCATGTTACCAAACCCTGATTTATAAACTTTTTTTTTAATTTTTTTTTATTTTATTTTTTATTTTTGATGCTGTAAATAACAATTTCAAAAGACTGCTCAGCCTTAATGTTTGGGAATATAAAGGTTTGGAGAAAAAAACAAACAGGATGGGGTATAAAAAGCTTTCTTAACTTGTAAAACATTAGTTGGGAGCCACTTTTACCTGTGACTGAGACTGAACAGCCAAGAACCAGAAAGCGCCCTTGCTGAGAAGAGCTCACAGCAGTTGAGCTCCAGAAAGAGGGTCAAGGAGTTTTTGGGGAAATGGAGAGATGTGCGGCAGAGAAAGGTCTCCCGACGGCCCAAATTTTGTCAGTCACAAACTATGAATCACAGAATTATTTAGCTTGGAAAAGACCTCCAAGATCATCAAGTCCAAACTGTGGCTGATCCCCACCTTGTCATCCAGCCCAGAGCACTGAGTGCCATGTCCAGGCCTTCCTTAAACACCTCCAGGGATGGGGACTTCACCACCTCCCTGGGTAGTCCTTTCCAATGCTTAACAACCCCTTCCATGAAGAAATTCTTCCTGATGTCCATCCTGAACCTCCCCTAGCACAGTCTGAGGCCATTTCCTCTCGTCCTCTCCCTTGTTCCCTGGGAGAAGACCGAAGCCACCACGTGGTTTCTGCCACTTCACCAACTGCAAGAGAAAGGCTGAGCGTCTGCAATTCGTGTTTTACTGCGATCAGAGACTGGCTACTGGGCTGGGCTGCCCCTCAGTCTGACCCTGCGGGGATCTGATGTTCCTAAATGGCCCAGGGCACAATTTATGTGCAGCAATTCCGAGAGCCGGGAGCGTGCGAACGTGTTGTAAAAACATGGAGTGTCGGGAAAGACTCGCTCCACGTCCACAAGGAGAACGCTGACACCGTAAGTCACCATCCAGCTGGCTGAGGGGGGGAGAAGGAGGGATGACACACACATGCACATAAATGCATTAGATCACAGCCTCACCGGATTGCTTCGGAGCCATGGTAAGACTCGCCCTTTATATTCTTAAAACGTCTTTTATTTTTGAAATACAAGACGTGAAAGTGCCCCATTTTTTACGAGATGGAGCCAAACTTGAAATAACAAAGCAGTCCTGAGTAGTTAACAGGCTACAGAGCTCCCCAGGATTTCCAGTCAGCATTGCAGGCCTGCAGCGTAACACTGTGTACCCATTAACTCCAAGTCCACAATTTGGCCAGAATTTGTTTTGTTGCATTACAGCCAAATCACTTTTTGTGACCGTCTTCCTCCTACGTGGGATGGCCTGAGCAGAACAGGATGCCAACGCTGAAAGCACTGACTGTCTCAGACTTTACCATCTCTGATTAAGAAGGCCCTTTTATTGCAGGATCACTTAAGACTTTACAGATAACTGTTGCTGCATTGAGATGAAGTTACTGGCAGGAAAAGCTCAGGGCAACTCGGGGAAGAGGAACCAGAATATTAAGACTCTCTCCACCCAGTGAGCTCTTTCAGGAGGCCAGCACAGAAATTATTTTCCTAGTATCAATTTTTTGCTGAAAATAGGCCCACTCCTCTTTGTACTCCCCACAGCAGATGAGAAAACATCCTATTCCTCATTTCCCTACCAGAAACTTCCACGTTGGGTTTGCACAACTCTTGGCAAGTGGGTGGGAGATTGAAGGGTTCACCTGAAAGGTCCCTGCCCTCTCCTCCCACTGTAGGAATCCTCTCAGAACTCATCTCTCCCTCCTCTTACTGCCACATTCTCAGCTTCTACATTAATTTCCCATCTTATTTCCAGTCCTGTTCCTGCCTCACATTCCCATCTTTCTCTGCTTGTCCAAGAGGAAGTATCTGCTACAGCCGGATCCATGTGGACTGATAAACGGGAATACAAGGCTGCACATCTGTACACCCACTCCCATGTCCACATTTCTGAGGGAGTAGACATAAAACAGTACCAAGAATCAAGTGTTTCACAGCACTGGGCAAGAAATCCTCCTATTTTATCATGGTTGGCACATATCCTGAAGGATTTCCTTTCCCTTTCATTTTACACCTACCACTCCCTGTATTACGAGCGTGGGTAAACAGCGGTGACCACTTAATTTCTCTTCACAGTTTGTTATTTCTGTTCTATCTCAATTTGTTTTTCATCCAAATGGATGTTCCAATATATATAAACCGTCCCAGTAAGGCCCCCAACTTAGGCTTGTGTGTGCAAAATTTGAGACAGAATTAAAAATCTGATCTAGAATGTGGGACAGAAGCACCCAAGGGTGCAAGGTCATACGTACCATCAGTTTCTCCTTCCAGCTCCACAGATCTGAGCAGCACCAGTGTTTTGAATTCATACAAAGGTTTTCCTTCCCTCATCAGAAAAAAAATTAAGCATTTTCTAAGTTATTAAGCAGAGCTTAACACCTGCAAGAACCTGGTGAGCGCCCTGTCATTTCCAGCAGCAGCCCCTTGAGTGATGGCAGGGACACCTCTTTGTCACAGCATCACCCGGGAACACCGACAGCAGCAAATGGATGACCTGGCAACACAGAATTCCAGGGAAACCTCACTTTTGCCCTGACCTACAGCACAGCCCATTCTGCAGTGAGGTGCTGGTACAGCAGCGTGGTGAGGCGTTTGTTTTTAAGGCAGCACAAAAGTCAAAAAAGCACATTCTGAAGAAATAATTGTCATCTTTTTTGGGGGGAGGGGAGAAGGGAGGCCTTGAAGCATCTTCTTACCTAAATCCTGCCAGCTTTCAGCAGAGTGTAAGCACTGGGCTGTAAGAAGCATCACAGGTTTGATACTGGAGAAGGGAAGGTATGATCAGCTTCACCCCAAAACTGTTGCCTTTCTGCTATATATATACACCATATATATATATACTCACACCATATATATCCTCACAGTGCTGAGGATGCAGATTAATAAGCGAATAGTTAATTACCAAAGGATTTAAGGTGTTCTTTAGAGCTTTAGAGACAAAACTATCACCATCCCAGGAATGTTAACAAAATAAGAACAGAAAATCCAAGCAGACCGGTAGCTCCTGTCTGTGCTTATTCAACCCTCACTGTAACTGTCCTGTGGCTGCAACAAGTCTTGTGGCCCAGGGACAAAGGAATACCAGTGTGAAGGAGTTTTGGTTTTAATCCCAAGAAGGCAGAGCAGTGGCTGCCTCCCTCGTTAGCCTGGGGAATTTAAACAGCGACCAAACCACTTGAACTCATCTGCGAGACAGACACAAAATTAAAAAAACCTGCTGCTGAACTCCTTCAGAGAGGAAAGAAGAAATTCAATATGTATTCCGTGTTGAAAACTAGCTTAATA
Source organism: Oxyruncus cristatus (assembly GCA_013399855.1). Taxonomy (NCBI): domain Eukaryota; kingdom Metazoa; phylum Chordata; class Aves; order Passeriformes; family Cotingidae; genus Oxyruncus; species Oxyruncus cristatus. Next base: position 26,759 of record VXAY01005183.1, on the reverse strand, counting down.
CATTTTTCCCCTTGATTATCAAACCAGGGTTGCATTCACCATCAAAAAAAATGCTGGGGAACCACCTGAATTCATATTAGAATTCATAAGGGAAGAGGTAAAAAAAGAAGAAGCGTTTGAATTCTATTTTAATTGGCTTTTTTCAAAGTTCCATTAAAATTCTGATCAACTATTCCAAAACACAAACTTGCAATAATGTTATTTAAAATTACACATAAAATATTTAGCAGCATTAGTTATTGCTGTCTTTTGGGGAGGCTGGGGAGGGAGGGAAGCAAATCCCAGTCCTGAACTGGTGAAAGCTACAGCAGGAGCACTGGGAAGGAGAGTCAAGTGCTAAGGCACTTTAGCAGATATAGGGAATAATGTGCTCATTTAGAAATGTAAATGTTGAAGAATTTAAATGAGGATTTTTTGAATTATGTACCTACTCCAGAACACATTCCTGCCCACTTCCCTACCAGCTAAGCATTCCTGCTCCTGCCCGAAAAAAGGAATTAAGGAATTAACTGAAGAGCTCAACCTGTTTGCAAATAAGCACGCTTCAAATAGTCACCAGCCAATGAAAATCAACCTGTCTTCAGGAAAATAATGAAAGTACAATCCCAAAACAAGATTAAAATCAATGATTTAAATCAAAGCTTCCCTCTTGCTGATGTAAATCAAAGTGATTTAAATCACCAGGTTTGATCAATTCACTCATTTGCATCACACTGATCGTTTATCCCTTAAAATGTCACCCAGGGGCCAAAGTTACTTGGGTGTTTCTCTCAATCTCAACTCACCCAGCATAAATAAAGCTTTTGTGTTCTTATATAAAAATGAATAAAATTCGCTATCAACTAAAACGTTTCCATTACTGATGTCTAATCATACCTGGGCTGCTGAAGGGGTTTAAAAGATAAAGGAACGTATGTTCTGCTGTAATCCCAAGTGCCACTGGAGCCACATCCCAGCTGACAGGGCTCTGGAGATGTCCTGACCATCAACAAACACACAGACATGCTGATGGGACAAACAAGTGTTTACAAGATCCCTCCGCCCATCAATTCCCTTTAATACAGTTGGGTAGCCAGGGGTTATTGATCCACGAGGCTGAATTTTCACAGCAGGCTCTTTTCCTGCATTGATCAGGGGAGCAAAGCAGGGATTAACATCGTGGAGGGGCTCCTTCATCACTGAAAACTGGGCCCAGCTCTGGGCCCTCAGCTCAGGGAGGACACGGAGGGGCTGGAGCAGGGCCAGGGCAGAGCAGCCAGGCTGGGAAGGGACTGGAGCACAATTGCCGTGAGGAGAGGCTGAGGGAGCTGGGGGGGCTCAGCCTGGAGAGGAGGAGGCTCAGGGGAGACCTCATCGCTCTGCACAACTCCCTGCCAGGAGGGGGGAGCCGGGGGGGGTCGGGCTCTGCTCCCAGGAACCAGCAGCAGGACAAGAGGGCTCGGCCTCCAGCTGTGCCAGGGGAGGGGCGGGTTGGATACTGGGCAGGAATTCTTTCCATGGAGAGTGCTCAGCCCTGGGAATGGGCTGCCCAGGGAGGGGGTGGATTCCCCGTCCCTGGAGGTGTTTAAGGATAGACTGGATGTGGCATCAATGCCATGGGCTGGGAACCGCGGTGGGGTTGAAGCGAGGGTTGGGCTCCATGATCTCAGAGGTCTTTTCCAACCTGGCTGATTCTGGGATTCTACAAAAAACTGCCTTTTCTGAAGGCAACACAAAGGCTGCCAGAGCCTACAGATTGCCCCATCCCTGGAAGTGTCCAAGGTCAGGCTGGACGGGGCTTGGAGCAACCTGGGATAGTGGAAGGTGTCCCTGCCCACGGCAGGGGGTGGAACAAGATGAGCTTTAAGGTCCCTTCCAACCCAAATGATTCCATGATATGATCCTATTCATCTTGGTGCTCGTGAAAGCTGAATTTTCCTTCCAGTTCTCCCTGGCTTGCTTTGATCTTCCCTACAGAAACTATTCCTGATGTGTATAGATTTTTCCCTGTTACCATCATTTTTGCCTCAGTTCCTTCCCCCTCAGACTCTTCACCTGAGCTTTCAAGTCATCCTGATAGTGCCCAAATCCTTTTCTAAGACCCCCTTCAACACACCAACTCTTCTCCGTGGTTCTGCCTTTGCTCCCACAGCTCCTGGTTCAAGGTACAACAAGGAAAGGGAATGGTGGAGAAACTGGAAGGAGGCAAAAACACAAAGGATGTCAGGATGATACAGACTGTAGGCAAACGATTACTGTGAGGGTGGGGAGGCCCTGGCACAGGTTACCCTGAGAAGCTGTGGCTGCCCCATCCCTGGAAGTGTCCAAGGCCAGGCTGGACAGGGCTTGGAGCAACCTGGGATAGCGGAAGATGTCCCCTTGTGGCAGGGGGTGGAACTGGATGAGCTTTACGGTCCCTTCCAACCCAAACCATTCTGGGATTCTTTGAACTACCAAGCACACTGGGACAGCACAGCAATCTCCCAAGAATCCAGAGGATGCTTTGCTCCCACATTTTACCCAAACTACAGGTCTCAAAAACCATGAATAATCATTAAGTGCTTTCACCTATTTTACTGGCACACACAAAAAACCCAAGACTGTCTCAAGTACCGAGCAGGTTTTTTTAAAAGCAAACATTTCAAGGCAACAGCACAAAGCCAATAACTTTATCCCGGTCACTTTGATCCAATTACAATACATTTGAAAGTATTACAGTACTTTTAAAGATTAAATAGAGCTGCAGCTCCCCATCTCAAGTTACCACACTGAAAAGTTCTTGGGTAGAGAACGCACGGCCCCGACAGCGGGAGCTTTTCCACTTGGGAGATTCAAAGTGGATTTAGCAGGATTACCAGCATACTTCAGCATTTTCGGGATCAGAGCCTAAATGGTATCTCCAACACACATGCAGGAAAAAAAAAAAAGCGGAGGAAAAAGAAATCTGTTCCTAAGAAAACCAGAAAGCTATCGATCCTAAGGAGCTTTTATGCTTTTGACTCCAAACTAAGAGGGAAGGAATGAAAACAAACACTCTCTATGTTTCAGTAAAAGAGTTTTATCTGAATCCATGTATTTATAATCTATTCAGCTGTCACTAACTGGTAAATAAAACAAAACATGCAATAGGAAGAGACAACATTTTTAGATGACAAAACTCAGATCACACTGGAGGCACTTATTTGCTCAAGACCGAACAAAAAAACCCAAACTGTATAAATATTAAATTATTATGCTGTCCTAAAATACCCTTGCTGGACAAACCACCAAAAAAATCCTACCTCAGATCCCTACACAGAATCTTAGAGAGTTAAGAGGTTGGAATGGACTTCTATAATCTCGTTCCAACCCCCCTGCCATGGGCAGGGACACCTTCCACTATCCCAGGTTTCTCAAGGCTTTATCCCACCTGGCTTTGGACACTTCCAGGGCTGGGACATCCACCCCTGGTCAACCTGTTCTTGCATCCCACCACCCCCACAGGGAAACATTTCTTCTTAATATCCAACCTAAATTTCCTCTCTTTCGATTTGTACATTCCATGTGGCGAAACCCTGTTCCTCTCATTTTTAGAAAGCAGATGGAGCTTAGTTCACTTCAGGAGAGCAAACAGCCCAGGCCTAAGGAACAGGAAAAGTTAATATCCCAAAAGGAGAGCAAAAGAAGCTATTACAGCTGCACACAGACATTTCCTGCCTCAAGATCTCAGAAATTAATTCCCCAATACACTCAGAAAACTAGAGTTGTCTTAAACTGATGCCCAGATTTGTTTTCCAACCTTTTTTTTTTTTTTCCCCGTGTTAAACTCCTTACAGTTTATTTTTAACTGCTGCACAGAAGCTGCATCTGTCAAGGATGCTCTTTTTGCAAACAGAGCTCCTGCTCTAGAGACTGCAGGGAGACTTGCCTGCCTTGCCTTCAGCAGAGTTAAACCATTTGTGAATAAGAAATGATTCTTCTACACACTGATCCCAATGTTAACCTTTGCAGGCCACAGCCCTGCCACCCACCCAAGTCCCACTGTTTGTCAGGGAAAGGACATGGCCAGAGAAGCTGTGGTTGCCCCTGGATCCCTGGAAGTGTCCAAGGCCAGGTTGAAGAAATCTGGAATAGTGTCCCTGCCCATGGCAGAGAGTGGGACTGGATGGTCTTTAAGATCCCTTCCCACACTGGATCCATGAGGACACCTGGAGAAGGGTCCAGGGAGACCTGAGAGCCCCTTCCAGAGCCTAAAGGGGCTCCAGGAGAGCTGGAGTGGGACCTGGGACAAGGGATGCAGGGACAGGACACAGGGAATGGCTTCCCACTGCCAGACAGGAGGGAGAGATGGGATACAGGGAAGGAATTTTTGGCTGTGAGGCTGGTGAGGCCCTGGCACAGGTTGCCCAGAGAAGCTTGTGGCTGCCCCATCCCTGGAAGTGTCCAAGGCCAGGCTAGTCGGGTCTTGGAGCAACCTGAGGTAGGGGAAAGTGTCCCTGCCCACGGCAGGGGGTGGAATGGGATGATCTCTAAGCTCCCTTCCCACCCAAACCATCTGTGATTTATGATTCCATATTGGTGCCATCTTCAGTGTCTCACATGAGCTCGAGAGAAGGATTTAGAAGTAGATAGTCTGTTTAACTTGCATTTAAAGCCTTTAAAAGTTGTACTCCTTTAAAGGAGTACAACAAATGATGCCAGGACAAGCATTATCTGTAAAGATAAACGAGCTCAAAATAGCCAGCAGAGCCCTGTTAGCAGTGAGCATCGTGCCCTAACATATATCCTTTAACAGCAGCAATTTAAGCAGCTCCTTTCCAATAATCTTCCAGAGTCATCCTGAAAACTTAGGAGGAGGCACAACAAAGAAGTGAAACCAAATCCCATCATTTAAACAGCTGAAGGTCTTCACGTGGGCACCACCTTTAGAGAGGAGCTCAGTCAGCACAGTTACTTGTGGTCACTTCTTTTCCGAGTCCAGACTCAGCCTCAGAGTATTGTCCAGCTTTAAGTCCACTCCAGGGATTTTCCTTTGGGGGAAAGACCCCGTAACTGAGTTTCTAGCAGGGGACATTGGCCCTCTGCAGCTCCAGGACTGCATCACTTTTTCCCTGTGAGGGTGGTGAGGCCCTGGCACAGGTTGCCCAGTGAGATTATGGACTTCCCATCCCTGGAAGTATCCAAGGCCAGGTTGGACAAGGCTTGGAGCAACCTGGTAGAGTGAAAAGTGTCCCTGCCCATGGCAGGGAGTGGAACGGGATGAGCTTTAAGGTCCCTTCCAACCCAAATCGCTCTGGGATTCAACGATTCTGAGATTTCCTGGTCCCTGGGCCCACATCCCACCAAAAGGCCGATCCCCAAATTTGGGATACGAGGCCCTGGAGCAAAGCCGTGGCAGCGCTGGGCTGTGTGAACACGAGATCCCCAACCAGCAGCACGACGTCAATCCCACACCCACCCAGCGGAGATGCAGCGGGGCCGGGGCTGCCACAAGCACGTGCCCTTGACTCCCCAAACACAGCTGCAACGGTGCATCTGCATCACTGCCGAGTCATGCAGTTTTAAAAATAAAGAGCTTTAAAATTACTTCCCAATTTAAAATAATTTAAATTGGAAAAACGATTAAGAAGATGCGTGTTTTTGCAGGGGAAAAAAATAAATATTCCGAGGGAAAACGCTATCAAGGCAGAGAACCAGTGGAAGGCACCCAGTAAGCACTGGGAACTAGTGTCTGATGAAGTGCCAACCCATCTTTCAAGCAGAATCCTTGTCTGCAAGTACAAAAGAACAAACATTTTCTTTTTACTTTGCTTATTTAGCTCAGTTCAATGACTGCTGCTTTCAAAGTTGAGGAATCAGCTGGGAATTCAGAAAGCAGGGAAAACAGTTTCTCGCTTTTAAATGAGGAATAAAAATAAGGTGGGCTGATGAGCTCTGCCAGCTCTGTGTTTCTGAAGGACAAGGTAACCAGAAATTAGGTGAAATTTAGCTCATCGAGACAAGACTCACTGTATTTAAAAGATGTATTTTAAAAGAGAAGCTGCATTTTGACATAAGTGTAACACAGCCTTTACATCAAGTAAAACTGCACTTTCAATTGAATTAGTTTCCATCCAAATGGAGCTTGACATGACTTTAAATAAGAATCAGCTGGGAAATATGCAGGATTAACCATGTTCTAATTCAGCATGGCATAAATTTATAGGAAGCAGTGCAACTGTTTAAGTTACACCCGCTACAAAAGCCCTGAAGTTCTCAGCAGAACCCAAGAAGTACAAGCGCAAAACAAAACTAAGGATCAATTATTCAAACCCAAAGTCTCCTGCCTGCTCTTTAAACCGCTTTCATTTCAATCGACCCGCATCCTGCAGCGCTGACTTTGTACAACCACCCTCCCTCTGAAGCCACGTCCAGGTTCATCCAGCATCCACTGGATCCATTTACTGGAGGTAGGAGAACTTCTGGGATGGATCTAATGGATCATTCCCTACCTGGGAGGTAGCCCTACTTCTGCCCCCAGCAGGTGAGGGAAGGGGAAGCAAAGGAAATTTGTGGAAGACACCTGGGAGACCAGAGGAATTTGGGCTTCACTGTTCAAAATGCAATATTTGGGCAAACAAATGCACCATTCCTTCAGGGAGAACACCCAAATGAAAATTAAACCACCCTGTCTGCCACCCTGAGCATGAAGGGGCCGGGGCTGTGAGTTTTGTATTCCACGGGATATAAAGGAAATGCTGAAACAGGTGTAAGAAGTTGTTTATAAAATATTAAACTGTGCTTTGAGCAAATAGAGTTGGTCACTCCCACGCCAGGAAGCAGCAAAAGCAATGTCCAAAATTTTAGGGGACAATTTACTTGCTGTCGAGAGAGAAAGCTTTAGTCTAAATGAGGAAAAAGGCAGTTGATGACATTTCACATCAGATCCATTCAAGACACCAAGATAAGCCCTCAACATCATCACAAGCCAAGGAACATGAGGGTGCCAGAACTGTCCAGAAACCGCCCGGCAAACACCACGTGGGTGCACAACTGGAGCTGTTTCAGAGTGGTTTATTTTAAAACAAAGGACCAGTAATGTGTTATCTTTCCATCCACACTTGATTAAATACGAAGCAGGCCTGGAGAGAAGGACTTGGGGGTGCTGGTCAGTGAGAGACTGGACATGCCCTGTCCATGTGCATCCCCCGTGTCCTGGGCTCATCCCACAGCGTGGGCAGCAGGGGAGGGGGGGATTCTGCCCCTCTGCCCCCTCAGGTGAGACCCCACCTGCAGAGCTGCCTCCAGCCCTGGGAACAACAGCACAAGGACGTGGAGCTGCTGGAGAGAGTCCAGAGGAGGCCACGGAGATGCTCCCAGGGCTGGAGCCCCTCTGCTCTGGAGCCAGGCTGGGAGAGCTGGGGGGGTTCCCCTGGAGAAGAGAAGGTTCCGGGGAGACCTGAGAGCCCCTTGCAGAGCCTAAAGGGGCTCCAGGAGAGCGGGAGAGGGACTTGGGACAAGGGATTGGAGGGACAGGACACACGGAATGGCTTCCCAGTGCCAGAGAGCAGGGAGAGATGGGATAAAGGGAAGGAATTACTGGCTGTGAGGGTGGGGAGGCCCCGGCACAGGTTGCCCAGAGAAGCTGTGGCTGCCCCTGACTCCGTGGAAGTGTTCAAGGTCAGACTGGACAGGGCTTGGAGCAACTGGGATAGTGGAAGGGGTCCCTGGATCCCATGGCAGGGGGTGGAACAAGATGAGCTTTAAAGTTCCTTCCAACCTACACCATTCCATGATTCTGCAGCCCTGCACAAGGGAACACTGCAGGACTTGTGTTCAGGAGCCACATTTGCTGGGACACAGAGCAGTCACTGGGGTTTGAACACATCCCACGGGTACCCCAGGGCTAGAATGGTCCAGGAGCAGCCCAGCAAAGTGTTTGCTGTGCAAAGCCATGTTCTCCAATGGCCTCGTTTGCACAAACCGGGAGGACTGAATCAGACCTCAGAGCAATTTAAATAAATCTGCACAACCCAAGTGTCTCTGTGAGTGTCTTACACCACTCCACCTTAAACTGGTTCCCTATCAGCTTAAATTTGTGTCTCCACACATGGGAGTTCTCCCAAGTATAGGAGGCAACACCCACAGATTGACCTCCAACCACTGCCATGCACCTGAATAAAAGTGATTTACACCCGGTTGTAATTTTACCCATTGGACGTTACAGACACAAACATCAATTTTATGTGCATACAAATGCATTTGTGTGTATAGAAATTACACACAAATACGTGAAAACAAGCCACCACTTGTACTCCAAACCTAAAAGCTTCCCCCAGTCACTCCATAAACCTCACAGCCAGAGCCAGACACACTTTATGTTTTTATAAAGTCTGCAACTAAACCTTTAAAATAAATAAATAATAAAAGGTCATAATTCATCATCCTGACATCAAATCAGCAGATTGGGACTTCGGTGTATCAGAGTGATGGATATAGACTTGTTTTAAGGATGGTTTAGTCTGCATTATGCCAGAGCATTTATTGTTGCCTTTAAGACTCTTTCCTTTCCAAGATGTTCCAAAACACTCTTATTTTCCCTTAACTGCCTGATCTGGGAGTCCACTGTCCAGCAATAGAATTGTCAACAAAAAATCACATCTAGGGAAGCAACCAGGCAGTGGGTGCTAGAAAACAGGATTTCTTGGTTTTCCTTGTTTTCTCTTGCTTGCCAGGTGATCCAATAATCAGTCTCTGATGGATATCGTGAGTTAAGTCTCTCTGAGGGAAAAATCCTTCCTAATAAATGCCCAGACTTAACATCCACCACTTATCACCCCTGATGTTCCACTCTGCCACAGGGTCAGGCTGCTGGAGCACCACTATCCAGGGATGTGCTGCCTACTAAGGACCATGACCAGTCTCCTCAGTGCTCCCAGTCCAGCTTCCATCTGCTCAGACCAGTGTCTACCTGCTCCCTGGGATCCACACCTGCCCTCTTACCCACCTCTCCCTGCTTTTGAAGGGGTGAGATGAAAAAAGCTGCTGCATAAACGTAAACTCTGATCTTGCATCAAATGCTCTTCTATAAACAAACACACACGTTCAGTTTTAAGTCACAAACATATATATTTTTGTCCCCAGAGCACACTGAAAACTATTAATTCTCATCACAACCCTCAATGGTGGCAAAACACATCAACTTTACAGATGGTCCAGTGCAGGAGGAGGCACACAGAGGTCTGACAACCACCTCGGGTGTGCTGGACAACCTGGCTGCTCCACACAACTGCTTCCCTTTGCCTCAGGCTCACATCATCCCATTTCTTACCTTGAAAAAGTCCAACTGTTTTGAAACAACTCCATGGGCCACCCTCTGTATCCCACTAACACTACAACACACAGAAGTGGTAGAGTCATAAAACCACTAACTTGTCTGCCAAAACATTTTCCTAATTACAAATATTGATAAAACTCTGCACCCCTTCAGCTTCTGCTTCTCAGCAACACCAAACGTGCCCAGGAGACAGAACATTAAAATTTGCTGCAATTATTTCAGGGCCCCCCCTTCTAACACCTCACAGACCACCAAGAGTCAGAAAGTCACTAACACCAATCTGCAAATTTGCTGTTTGATCCAGATTTAAACAAGGCCTCCTCAGGTTTTGATCTGTGTTGTAAATGGTGCTTCGTAAGCACAACCGTTAAATCCATTTGGAAAAGAGGAGAAAATGTAAAGGAATAAATTATCATTTCTACCCATTCTCTGCCCCCCCTCATAGTTTGACAACCCTTCTTTGAGGCTACTCAGGCAAGAAATCAACCCAGGAGACCAGAGGAGGTCAAAAGTCCCAGGAAAACCAGGGTAAAGTGGCTGCCGGATCTGCCAATAGTGCTGTGGGATGGTGTGTTTTAGGAACTGCCCCCATCTTTCAGGCTGCAGTGTTGGGGGGATGGTGTGTTTTAGGAACTGCCCCCATCTTTCAGGCTGCAGTGTTGGGGGGATGGTGTGTTTTAGGAACTGCCCCCATCTTTCAGGCTGCAGTGTTGGGGGGATGGTGTGTTTTAGGAACTGACCCATCGTTCATCTTTGCTCCTATCACCTCTTTCCTCGCACAAGAACTGAAACAAATCTATCTATCTGTGTGTGTTATGAGGGTGCAGGAAGCTCTTTACAGACCTGGGGGTACGCACCCTTCAAATGAAAAAAAAAGCCAAAAAAACCCCACAAACCAACTAAATTAGAGCAACCCTCGGTGTGACCGCACCCCTCTTGTGAGAGCCCCGCTGTATATTCTTCACTGTATTTATAAATAGGGCCGGTTTTCTCATTACACAGGGTAGGAAGTTGCTGTCATTTGCACTTCTCTTTTTCTCAGCTCATGCACAAGAGCTCCCCGGGCTGAGTTTGTAAATACAGATGTGGATAAACAGCAATAGATCCACGACGGCACAATATGAGGCCATAACTCCACCGGGCCAGAAAGCGTGAAAGGAACCCCAGGTAATGGGGCTGTTTCTACATATTCACACAAATAATCTCAGCCCATGTCCTGACACTAATATAGGAACACAATCTTATGGAGCTTGAAATCTTCCCCTGGAGAAACAACTTTGCAAGAGCAGAATGGGAGAGAACACGCTGTGTAGAAAAGAATGTTTGTAGCTTTGCTTGTTATTTGAACCAGGCTGATTAATCTTTAAGATCCAGCAGCTTTTCAGATTTTTGCCTTCCCTCCCTCCCCCATTTTACTAGTTTTTTTTATCAGTGCTTTAAAGGAACAGCACACTGAGGGCTAAGCTACACCCAGGACTGGGCACACAAATCCGACCGAGCGCAGAAGCAGCAGCTCGTGTGAGAGCTCAGAGACCACCAGGCAGCTGGAAAAAACAGGACAGGAGTGGAATACAGACCAAAAAAAGAAGTGGCACGTGTGGATCTCAAAGAGCTGCCAGAACACAGCAAGCACAGGCCTTCAGAAACCATGACAGCACAAGGGGGAAACGGCCTTGAGCTGTGCCAGCGGAGGTTCAGGCTGGACATCAGGAGGAATTTCTTCATGGAAAGGGTTGTTAAGCACTGGAACTGCTCATGGAGGTGGTGGAATCCCCATCCCTGAAGGTGTTTAAGGAACAACTGGACCTGGTACTCAGTACTCTGGGCTGGGTGACAAGGGGGGAAATCGGTGAAAGGTTGGACTCGATGATCTTGAAGGTTTTTTCCAACCTAAATGACTCCATGATTCTAAGTTCTGCAGTTGTCTTCTCCAGCTGGAACCATGAGGGCTCACATCTAAGCTTTTCTCTGCAAAACTGACATCGCGGGTGCTGGTAAACTTTGAGATTGTTCGACAACAAATAGATTCTCTAAAAAAAAGAAAAAAAAAAGCCACCCTAAAAGATGCTAACGTTGCCAGCCTGCTTTTGTATGCAGCAAGGTGGGAATGGAGGCCAAGGAGAAGATATTCAGAGAACCCTGAATGAACAGAAGGCATTTCTAAAGAGCCTGGAGTTTTATAAGGAGCCCAGGACCTGGAGTGAGGGCTGTCTTGAGCATGAAATACAGGCCACCCCCTTCCCTGGGAAGTTCTTGTAGTTTAAAGCCCCAGCTGTGAGAATCTGAACCCTCACATAAGGTTAAGTATGTCTATAAATGTATTTTAGGTCTGGGCTGTAAGTGAAAGGTAGTCCAAGGAAGTCCTTCAGCACACCAGTGGGAAAGCTGGGTTATGTGGAACACAAAGGGAAGGCGTAACAAAACCTCAGTATGAAGCACGGCACAGAACATTTCAACAGGAATCAGGCAAGTGCAGCACCTCAGGAGAGATCTTCCTAACTCCTAAGAAGTTACTTGGGAGATAAGGAAAAAAGAGAGACAAATCCTGGGATATAACCCTGTTTTCCCACAGCTCAGGTCTAGGTGTACCATGTCTGCCTTCAGTACAACAAGAGCTCCTGCATAAACCATAGAGATGCGATGCATATGTTGCACAAAACTTGAGTTTACATAATAAAGAAAATATATATTTGCTTTGATCTCAAGTTGCCCCATAAATTTTTAATAGCAGCTGTAAAACAGAAATCTTGGGCTAGGAACGCTCAGCAGCAATGAAATTTAAGCTTGCTACTCATCTCAGGTTTAAGAAAACCCATTTCCGAGCCATTCCTCGCAGAACTGTTACCAACTTTCCAGTGAGGAGAAATGCAAATGTCATTCGCAGCCATTTATTTGGAGATTATTTTCCTCAGCTTGGCTCCCTCCAAAACAGAGGGATAAAAGGGACCATTCAATCTGGTTTGTCATCTTTGGTCCCGTTAGCAGAGACATTGTTAAGTTCAGACATCACAATCCCCTCATTCTACATTTCACTGGAAGATGCCTCTATCTGTTTTTCTTTTTTTTTTCTTCTTCCTCTACAGAGAAACTGTTAAACCAAAAGTACTAAAAAAATAACTTCTCTCCGATGCACCACAAATAGATTACAGTTTCTAGTTCAAGTGCAAAGGGACAAAGAAACCAAAATCTTTTTATATGCAGACATTAAAGTAAAAGCAGGAAACAGAAGAACATCTGGTGACAGAAACATTAACCCTTGTGCTTTCAGTGATGCAACTTGCAGGAATTTCATTTGCTTCTCAGCTCCTTCCCCCTGCTAAGGAATTGCCACTGTTGTGCTGGAAACAGTGTGTTCACGCAGATCCTGTTAAAAAAATAAACCAGGAGGCTCCAAAAAGCTGCAACTATCAAATACTTATCTAGAAAAAAAAAATTAAGTAAGATAAATATGAAATAAAAAGGAAAGGCTCACACAGAGGCATTTTAGAGGAGGAAGATTTTTAGAAAACAGTATGTGGGGGTAGAAGAGAGGCCAGATGATTACAGGGCTGTATGATATGATGAGGAAGAGTGAGCTAATAGGATATAAAACTGCATACACTGGAGACAGCTTTACAAGTTGGAGAAATGACAGCCAAATAGCAATCACACCACACCAAAAAGAGACTGACAAGGCAGGAAAAAAAAAACCCTCATTTTCTAAACGACAGCAGACTCAGTCCTCACACATGAAGGGTACACAGAGCTGGAGTTAAACAGTAACTGAGAGTCCCACAGATGTTTGGAGAGGCCCTAAAACGGAGAGAAATCATTCCCTGCCCTCGCTCTGAGGTTTTCCAGCTGCTCTGGACACAGGCAGGTGTGTTGTCCTGGATGCAGGGACGTCAGAAATCCAAGCCGTGCGTGGCCTGCCAGGGTTCAGCACCTGGACAGTCCTGCCGGCTCAGAACTTGGAGCGTTCCCTGAACCACTTTGAGCAAGACTATTCCAGTTGGATCAAGTGTGAAGTTACACACAGGTCCATGTTATCCCAACCAATTCCACGGAAAGCAAGTAACAGAGTTATTAAACAGCCCAGTCAACACAGGAACAGGAGGGATTTACTACCCAGCACACAGTCTAAGATACTGGATTTGTCATGACTTAGGTGGCACAGGACGGGACTCAACAGGCACTGAAAACCCCCTCCCCCTCAAAAAAAAAGGACTAAAACAAACAAACCAATTAAAAAAAAAGGTGAGTTAATTCAGAAATTAAGGGCATTTGCTCACCAGGAGCTGAGCTAAAAACAGCACCTCCCTTCACAAGCCCCAGGTATGTGACATTCAGCAGGTGGAAAACATTATCATGGACTCATGGCTCGGGATTTAACATGGCTGGACCTCCCTCTGGCTGGAAAAGGTGGGATACAAAGGATACACAGAATACCTGCAGCACACAGCGAGGGTATTTCCAAGGACATGCTGGGGATTTATCAAATATTTGCCTTGTTTTACCAGGCTCTCCTCAGCATCTACCACTTTACCCAGCCTCGAGCCAGAGAGAAGTCAAACTTCTGATCTGACCACATTTATTAAACCCAATTTTAACTGAGCTCGGTCTTTATGTTGTGTTTTGCAGCTCTTACATAAACATTACTTTATAGCTGCCCATATCCAGAGGTACAAACCAATGCAGCTCTTTGTTAGTGCAAAGCCCAGCTTAAAGTAACACTTTGAGGACCTATTTTTATTAGTTATACATATTTATACATATGTATTATTAATACATTTTTAAGTTATTTTCCAGGACACATCATTTTAATTTTTATTTTATAGTTTATTCATTTTTATTTATTTTTTTTAATTTTTATTCTTTATTTTTAGCAGTGCTGCGTGTGCACCACTGTTGTTCTACAGAGAGAGAGAGCAGGAACCTCTCTGAACCCCCAATTTCAAAGTCTACCATGTAAAACATCAATTAAACAACTGCCTTCTACCTCTCCCCTGTGCCATCCACGGTGTTCAACCCAGTAGGAGTGGCCTGCCTTTAAGAACCACCATAAAACACTCAGAAAGCTCCAATTTTCAAAAATCAGGTGGGAGAAAGAACAGGGGACAGGATGAAAACCACAAGGATGCATTTATATGGAAATCATTAATTTAATTTCCCTCTTCGCCCACAGCACAGAACTGCAGAGGTTGGAGAGCACCCCTCGAGCTGGTCAAGTCTAAATATCCCGTAAATGCAATTTTCTGGTGCAACTTGCTCCAAAAAACCCCCTGTGCAGGCACACGATGATCCACCTGGATTTCGGCTGTGCCTGGATAACAACCTGATTTAAAAAAATACATTTTCCTACAAAGCCCAGCAGGCTCAGAGCTCTGGGGTCGGGATGGCTGCGCCTGACAGTTTCTGAAACCCAAGAGAACGCCGCTAAATCACTTTTGCTTCATGGCTGACTTAGGCCAAGCTCGAAAGTTAGTTAAAACCGGGTTTAAGCTTAGTTTATAACTGGGAATTACAACTGCAAATGGCGCAGGAGCAGATGCAAAAGCAAGGCCATCAACAGGAGCAGAGAAATCAGGCAAGAGAGACTCGAAAGAGGAATAACAAGAGCAATTATTTGCAATTTCTCTCCTTCCTGCAGGCCCCAGTCACAGCCCAAGACTCTCCTGAGCAGCTCTGAGAGCACAGAGCTCGTATCCAGCACATCCAAATGAATGCAGGAGAGTTTAGGAGGTCTGCCCAAGTAATGTCTCCACACAATTACAGCTCAGAAGTCATAACCCCTCCCTTTAATATTAAAGAAAAAAAAAAAATGAAATCGCATTTGCAGCCAAAATGTACCGATAATACTGCAATGGCAGCATGGCCCTGAGCCTGTAGCCTTCTCAGAAGTCATTCTCATTAGAGGAAAACTGAAGGATCATCCCCTTTATCCAGTTACTTGCAGGACATTTAGCACTGGAAGGGCAGCGCTGTGGAGTTTTTCAAGAGCGGGCGAGGAGAGTTTAAGTGCTTCAATCCCATCACCAGGCAGGTTTTTCTCTGGAAGAGGTGGAAAGCACAAAGCAGAGCTGGGAAACAGCACCCAGGAGGACACCAGAGGCAAATTCCTACCACGAGGGTTGGGAGGGAAGGCTGCTCACAGTAAATGGTTTTGTCAAATAACTGGAGGAAGGGCCAATGTCTCCTTTGGAAAACTGACAGCAGAAGTCTGTCAGAAGCAAAAACAATGGAGCATTAATTATTCTTAAGTACAAAGGACCTAGAACTCAGTGATCTGCTAATTAAAAACACGAAATATCCTCAATACAGTTCCAGTTCAGTTCTTGGGAGAGCCAACAGAGAGCAAACCCACTGCCTCTAACGTTAGTTACAGCTTGTTTTAAGGACTCATCCTTAAAGGCACTGAAATTTAATGGAAACTGCAGATATTCAGTACTTCTATTCCATATTCAAATATCTGAGCACACACAAAACACACAAGAGAGTCTTTATCAACTCGTTCTGTTTCAACAGTTCCGGAAATCACCGAGAAGTAACTGGCAAACCAACTAAACTTTAGCGGTGGAAAGCAGCTCCTTGAAGGCAGCTCTGGAGGGGTTCAAAGGGGTGAATTTTCATTTTTGTTTTAGCTGGTCATCCAGTGGGGAAGGAGCAGAAAGCAGCTCTGATGTGTGAGGAGCAAAACAGAATGTCTGCGACAGCCACAACTCGCCTTTTCCTCTCCCTCTCTGTGAAGTGACAACACTGAAAATTGAACGTGCTTGTCTTAATTTCTGCTCCCACGTAGCCAGGGAGTGGTGTTTTGTGAGGGTCAGAAGAAAACCAAGGTTTCTCCAGCCTACCTTTCCCACAGTGTTTTGCAAAGCAGGGAGTGGACAGATGTTCAAGATAAATCAGGATCTGTAGGGATCCTCCTGCACTGCAGGACCCACAGCCTCTCAGGAGAAGTTCTGTCCTCACAATGTGTGCAACCAACCTTATCAAGGGATCCACAAAACCCAAAATCACAGAATTATTTAGGCTGGAAAAGGCCTCCAAGATCATCAAGTCCAACCTGTGCCTGACTCCCACCTTGTCACCCAGCCCAGAGCACTGAGTGCCACCTTCAGTTGTTCCTTGGACACCTCCAGAGATGGGGACTCCACCCCCTCCCTGGGCAGCCCTTTCCAATGCCTGACAGCCCTTTCCATGAAGAAATTCCTCCTGATGTTGGGAATGCTGGACAAATGGCCGTCTTGAAACACAAAGCAGAACGAAAGGTTTTAAATTCCCCCTCAGTGTGGGCTGAATGGAGCACCATTTTAAGCCTTACGATATTCCAGCTGGGAAAAGGTGCCCACATCCTTTGCTCCAAGCACTGGGCAGCAGCAAGTCCTTTAAGGACAAGCAGAGGAATGGCCACACCAGCTCATGGTCACTGTTTCCCTGTTACCTGCCAGCTCACCAGTTGGACACCCCTAAACTGTAAGGAATGTTTATTTCTCCTCTCAAAGCTTTAATTTTCCATTAAATTAACTGAAAACCCTGGAGCTTCCCCCTTTTAAGCCAGGCAAAGGCCTGAAGAGCAGCCTACCTGCATTCCAGTTTCCACCCCGGGTTATTAGCCAGACTGTTTAGAAAACAATTTTTAAATGCCAGCTTTTATGTATTACAGTTTTATTAATCTTGAATGATACATCATAGGTGCAGGACGCATAAAAGGGTTACGGAAACATGGTTTGCATTTTAAAACGCTTTAGTGAAAACAAATGAATTCTCTTTATTAAATGAATTGAACCTTGCTGTGTCCTCCACGGAAAGATTTCAGTATTACTGAATCTCTTCCCTCATTGTTCTTTTTTTTCCACCTTATGTTAGGGGAGGGAAACAAGGATTTCGGCATTTACAGCTCCCAAATGGTTTCTCAGTTTTGAATTAAATAGCCTGTGATATGAACTATCTGAATACACAGAAATGAAGAAAATATTCTCTGTGCATATGCAGAAGAGGCTTCTTCTGTCAAAAAAAAGAGGTTTACTCGCTCATCAGGTTCTGGTTCCACGTGCTCAGCCAAGAGTGACAACCACCACTGCACTGGTTTGACTCGGTTTGAGACATTGGCAGTAAATATACATTGCCCAGGTTCTGCTGGAGCCCACAAGAAACGGAGGCATTACAGCTTAGGAAAAAGGTATGGATATATTTGAACCTATTTAAGCAGAAAACATTTCTAGCAACGGCCAAATTTTGAATTCAGGCCAAATTTATGAACTCGAGTTGAGGTGTAATTACAGAGAGAAGGTAGAGACACTTCACTGCTGGGTTTTATCAGCTAACTCAGCCAACAATCAGCTTTTATTCTTATCAAAGATACAGATGCATTTGCCATTAAACAGATCTGTTTCCCACAAACTAGACGTGGCCTCCAGGCTCCTG
This sequence comes from Oxyruncus cristatus, assembly GCA_013399855.1. Lineage (NCBI taxonomy): Eukaryota > Metazoa > Chordata > Aves > Passeriformes > Cotingidae > Oxyruncus > Oxyruncus cristatus. Next base: position 9,079 of record VXAY01005183.1, on the reverse strand, counting down.
ATAAGTAGGGAATCTGGTCCTGTAACATCCCAGAGCTCCAAGTACAGGAATTCTAAGACCTTCTTGGAGCAGTATTCAAATTGATTACTGTAAACAAATACAATCTAAACAGACTGTCCTCGATCTCCTTGGAAGCAGAGACTCTGCACGTTCATTGTTGAACACCCTGGAGCCCCAGATCCAGTAATGCTCCCAAACTTCCAAGCGCTTTAATCTTCATTTTAACTATTTTATGAGCCACCTAAGCAATCAAACACAACGACCCAAAAAAAGATCTGAATCCCAGTTTTCCAGTTCTACAAGCCTCAGAGGGGAAAACATAATACCTAAAGAAGTTACATGTTCCAAACGCAAGGTTTTATGGAGGAAAGGGAGGTTGGAAGGTGAGGGAGAGGGATGATTTTTCCATAGCACTGCAATGCCACAGGAAAGGGCCACGTTTAAATGTAATCAAGCTCTACATTGCAGCCATATGGAAACAATTTCAGTCAATAAACAACTCCTGCAAAAGGCAGCAGAGGAACAGAAAAATCAGATCCTGGCTTAGCCAGGAGGCAGCAGAGCCACTGGCTGAGCTCAGAGGCTTCCATGGCAAGAAATAGCCACGTCCACCAAAACTGCACAGGTTTGGGTCTCTGTCACTCAAAACTTCCACACCTCAAACTGCAGGAGCACAAATGGCACAACTTCTCCCACAGTGCCTTCCCCAGAGATCCTGTGCTCCAGTCCTCTTGCCTTTCTTCCCCTTTGCAAACCTCTCCTCAAAGCCTATCGCTGTTAACAGGCTTCCCACCCGACAACCACAAAGGAATCACACATCCCAAACTTTAGATACTCTCTGCATTTTATCTGCCTGGAATTCGCAGGTTTCAAAACACCCACCCTGAGAAAAAAACAAAACAAAAACCAACCCAAAACACAACACACTTCACTTCCTCCTGCCAGTGGTATTTAAACGAGGTTTGGTTTCATGATCCCATATTATCCAGGATCCTAAAAAGCCACAGCAAAAATACTGCCTCTCCTACAGAAGAAGGCATTCCAGTGCACTGCTGATTACAGCTCCAACACCCAGGGAGTAAAAGCTAGATGAGTTTGGGACAGGAAAAGGGAAATTCAGGGGAACAGCCAGCGAGTGAAGGCAGCTGCATTTTCAACAAAAAGTAAGAAGGCACAGTGCTATGAATAAATCAGAATTTACTTTAGTGTGACACCACCATTTATGTGAATAATACCCATGAACTGTACGGTAATTCACAAGTGTCTTGAGAAGTGGATGCTTGTAAAGGTCGGGAGGGCCTTCACTTCCATGAGGCCATGGAATCTGCCAGGAGATCCACCTAAAAAGCGCTGCCATTTTACACTTGCACACACCCAGAAAAAAAGTTCTTGGGATGTTCCTCGCACCAATCAAAGTGCAAGACTCGAGATATAAAAACCAAATAGAATAAGAGTAAGAAAATTTAAGACCCGGTGACTTTCTAGTGGAAGGGAAAACCACTGAGAGTACTGGGAACAGTTTGCTGTTACACTGGAACAACACGCCTTTGTCACGTGAGGAACCTTCTAATTCACCGGTAACAAAAGATGATTTCCAGCAAATCCATTAGCAGGGAAACGTTTTAAATCAGCCTAAAACCCGAGGAGGGCCTTCCCCCCAGGCCAGGTGGATGTTCACGTCCTGCCAACGCCCAGAAAGGAAGGGATGGAGCAAATCTGCAAAGCTGTAAATCCACCCAGGCAGAGAACAGGCAAAGAAAAACACGTATTTTCCCAGTGAAGAATTACGAGAACAAGGACAGCGGCAGTGCCAGTCAGCACGTTCTAATGGCAAATGTCTTGATAAAGGACTAACTTTGTTCTCTGAGATTACAAATGTAGTTGAACAGAAGAAAGTACATGCACAGAGTGTACCCTGGTGCTGGTGGAAACCCTCGTTGGCTGCTCGGTATCCGAGAGCTGTCAGTCAGCCAGTTCTTCATCCACTTCCGGGGATTGCATCATGCTAATTTTTTTATTTATTTTTTTTTGTTGCTGTTGTCACTAAATTTAAGGTCTGATGCAGTTCAACGTTTTTATCACTGCAGATAAAAATCTGTGAGTGACACCAAGAGCTGTAGAACAACAGGACGCTACCAGGAGGGAAGGACAGCAGGAGAAAGGAGGCTGAATACCTGCCTTAAAGCCAGCTCAGGAAAGCAAAACACAGAGGACTACAAAGGCCAATTTATAATCTAAGAAATGCAGACTGTAACTGCTAAGGTAAAGAATGTCAGTGCCGGAGCAGGGAGGCTCAGGAACAGCATTTCCCTGGAACCTCTCAAATGGCTGTGCAGCAAAAAAGGCTAAAGGTACCTAGGAATTTGGTCTGGATCAGGCACAGGCTGGAACAAGAGCCTTTTTTCGGTTTCCACAACGTTAAAAATAAACGGAGGCCATGAAGAATCACCGGATGATCTGAGTGCTGCAGAAAATGCCTCAGAGTGAGACTTAAAAGCTCAACTCTGTTCCCTTATCTATCAAGTAACTTGATTACAGAGTGTAAGTACCTTCATGGCAAGAAAGTCCTGGATACTAAAGGGCTCTAATCTTGTCAGGAAAATCTTAACAAGAACCAGCAGCAGAACTTGGACTAATTCAAATTAGAAATCAGCCACTTATAACTACCAAGAGAAGTGATGAGCCTGAAATTACCAGTGATGGACACTCAGGGCTGGAAAGCTTTCAAATTGTTTTTAGCCAAACATCATTTACAGGTCTCAGTTTCAGAGTAAATGATTAAAATTTAAAGGCCTGTGATACAAAGCATATAAAACATATCAGGGAAGGCAATTTAATTATCTGTTCTCGCCTTAAATTTTATGAATCTCCAATATGTTAACATCACTCGACTTCTGTGGATCAGGAAATTAAAGAGGGAGGAATAAGTTTCAAGTTCAGCAAGTTCCCTCTTCTTCAGACTTATCACTAAACAGCACCGCTCCATCAAACAGATTGAGCTCCCATGAAATACAAACAGCCAGGGAATGACCCACTACGACGCCTGGAAACCACGGGTAACACAATTTACTTGGGAAAACTCTCATCAGCCACTTACCTCTCCCATCTGTGGCATGAAAAATCAGTATTAGCCTAAATAATTAGTTCTCGACCACAATCTGACACTCATGTTTATACTCCTGATGTTTATACTCTGCTACCCAGCCAAGAATCTCCACGTACATGGTGAATGTGAAAGCACCTCGACAGCCCTGAAAGGATTATTTTCATATTACACACTGGAACACCGGCAAGGCAAGAAGTTTGCCCTGGGTCATGAAAGAAGACCTAAAGCAGAGCCTAGAAATGAGATCCCATTGCCAGGAACTCCCCTTTCCAACACCAGAGCACTGCTTACATGTCAGAGCTGCTGCACACCCCAAACCCTGCCAGTGAAATCACGGAGAGGTTTTCTGGTGAAAGCTGACATTGTAATCAGAGAACCCGATCATGGCAGAGAGAAAGTGTCCAAAATAAAGGTCAGCATAAATACCCAAGCAGAAACAGCTCTTGTATTTGATGAACTAACTAAGTGCTTTTCTGCTGCCATCAGAGTCACAGGGAAGAACAAAAAGCAGATTCAGTGCTCGGTTCAGGGCTCGGAGGGAACGGGCAGCTCAAAATGCAGGAAATGACTATATGCTGCACTTCCCAATTGATAGGACAGGGGCTTATCAGGAGAACAAAACTGCTTGTTCACAAGGCCGCTGAAAGAGTAGCCCACAGTATTGTTTCAGTGGCAGTTATTCTACTGCTGAACTTGAAAATTCTAGGGAAGTGGAAAGAAAAGAAGGGTGTTGAATATTAAGTTCAAAAGTGAGGAGAAGTCCAACAGCAGGAACTCAGACCAAGTGAGATTCAGCCAAACATAATTAAAGTATTTTTTATACCTGCCCTATAAATTCCTTCCCTCACCCAACGTTAAAACCTCATGGTTTTCACGAATGGGTTTTTCATAAATTTATATAAGCTAAATAAACAGATTGTACATATGGAGAACAAAAAAACCCGCCACCTCTATGCATGAAGCAGGTGTTAAAATTTGTTTCCTCAGGCTGGAAGAAACCCTTCACCAGAAGCAACACTCCACCCATTGGACAAAGAGACTGGAAGCACCATCTGCCTGAATTCCACGGACGTACACACAAAGTGGGATCTTTTCAAGGCGTGCTACAGAATCGATTCAGGTGTATTCATAGGTACAACCTGACCAAGGGCTCTGCCTGGTAATAAGTTTCAGGCTGGTAATTGCCCTGAAACCAAGACGAGATGATGAAGTGAACACTAGAGAGGAATTCTGTAGGAAAAAGTGAACTGACCTTCCACACCTCCTGGCTGGCTGCACAGGGAAGATAAAGCAGAACACGCTCTGTCAGAAGCACTACAGCAGTTCCCAGTTTTAAGAGCAGACTTTCACTTCAGACTCTGCCTGCAGCTTTGATTAAGAACTGGGAAAGGGAAATCTGCACACAGACAGGGAGAATAACCAGTTAGAGATGATTTTTTTTTAAATTCTTGAAGCACATTGAAACAGTAATTGTCCAGCCTTTTGGTGTCTGAATCAAAACAGATGATAAACATGCGTGTGCATTCCTGAGACAGGTCTGAAGCCCAACACTGAAAAAATCCTATTAAATGAAGCAGAAGAAAAGCAACGCAAGAAAAAGGGGCATCCCTTACAGTCTTGGGAGAGAATTTACCCCATAGTGCTTCTGGCCTGATGGGGGAGGGGGGGACATAACGGATTTAAAAGTAAAAAAATTAACTGAATTAATAAGGATGAGAAGTGTCCAGCCACAGAAGTCAATGGGACATGAGAAATCCTGCCATCACTGTAAAAAAATCCCGTTGACTTAGGTATTCTTAACGAGCACATCAGGGGACCAGCCAATAAATTCCTTATATATTAATATATCACAGATGTAAAGTGCAATAGATGGGGAAGGGACATCTGTGTTCAACTGCCACTGACTCCGTTCGTGGCCTCTGTGAGTCACTTGGCCCTCCTGCCTCAGTTTCTCTGTTTCTAAAACACCAATACCTCTGCCAAGCACTTCCAAACCAAGGTACAAAATATTGTTTGATCATGGAATAGCCAAGGAGGACAGTGGCGCTGCCACAGTGATGGAATGAGAACCAGAAGACCCATATTCAACCAGCCACCACCACGAGTTACGGCCATAAATCGATGGCTCCCGACGAGCTTTGGGTTTGTGACGCTGCAACTGTCACAGCGGCAGCTCCACAAGTGTGACACGAGCCCTTTGCTCAGCCTGCACCAACAACAAGCCCCTGGCAAACCCAGCTGCAGCAGCGAAGAACAGAAGCACCCCAAACCCACTAAAATTTGAGGTCGTCTATGAGAAAGTCTTCTCCACGTGCTTTTACCGTCACGGGCTAACGCTGTGTAAGCGCCCAGCCGAGAGGGGAAGGGAACCAACCACTTGCATGTTTAAAAAAAGACCAGATTTCAAGCGAATATATCTCTTTTTAGCAGGCACGACACAAAAATAAACGTGTTTCTCGGCGTGACAAGATGAAATTTTCAGCTGGTCAGTGACTGCTTCTCGCTGCGGAACCACATGACTGCCCCAACACACAAGAACATTTTATCTGCCAGCCTGCAATGAAGACCACGTAGTTAATAGTTTGCAACCTCCCTTTCCCCCAGAAGATCTTCAGAGTTGAGTAATAAAATTCCTCACATGATTTCAATGAGAGGGTTCACTTGTCAGGGGCTGTTTCGAGATAGTATCATATGTCAGGGAGCTGCTTGCTCAGATCAAGTTTTCCAACCTTGTGTTTTCAAGGCTTCGCTGAAAACGAAAAAAAAAAAAACAACACACCTCCAGGCTCTAAAGTTTGAAACTGGACAAAAGAGAAATAATCCCTAGATGTTATTTGCAAAATGTGAAAGTTGGCCACTTAATGAGGGGAGGAAGAAAAGCCCTGGTTTAAGCCCTGGCAAACCCCCGAGATCACAGGCTGATTACAAGTCCTGCCGCTGACTCTGTGCAGGAGCCTGGGCAAGTTAATCCCTCTACACCTTGGGCTTGCCACCTGCCAGATGAAAAATAACACTTGCCTTTCATATCCTGTCATTCCTGCTTGTATTGTTCCCCAAATTAAAAGCATTTGTCAAAACACTTATCTTTAGCATTAACGCTGGGAATTGCATTCACAGCCTCCACACGCCCCGTTTGCATGACTGAGTGCTCACACACAAACTCTTCCTACACTTTGCTCCCCAGCCATCCTCATTTAACAGGAGCCAGAAGGCAGCTTTAGTCAATATGGGAATATTAGAATGATAAAATACAGTTTACTACTAACCTTATGCATGAAACCAGCTTTAGAGATACGAGTTAGACATCCCCAAAAATTCAAATTCTCCTCATCTCCCAAAAATCCCACTGTAATCACAGTATCAGTCTCACTGCATTGATAACCCACAAGATCATGTTATCAGCACAGGTATAATTAAAGCTCAATCCCACAAGGACACGGATGCAAAATCCACTCCCTGATCCACTAAAATCAGTATAACATGCAATCAACTTCAGGGACTTTAGAAGTGTCAAAGCTGCACAAAGTTATCGACAGGAGGAACAAAGGCATCTTTTTTTCCGCAGTAAGATTTCTAACCTGACAGCATTTTGATTTCGAATCCTAAACTTTGAAGAAGATGAAAAATATTTGCCACAGAATCCCAACACCGTAACGTGTCATTCCGCAATGTCCCTAAAAGCTCAGCATAGAAATCACTGTGAAGCTCAAGCTGCTTTCTTTAGATTAAAATGAGCTGTTGTTCCATGAAAATTGATTTATTTCCTAGCATATAAACCCAAACATCTTCCGAGATCCCTTGGTGAAAGGGACAGCACAGCCTCCTCCTTTCTCGAAGCTCATCTTCATTAATTCCTCCAGTTCCCTGCCCAAAGACCCAAATTTCACCACTGCCCCACAGACACACAACAAAAAAAAGAGCAGTCCCAGAAGTTAACGACAGAACAATTCCTGACAGTCATGCTCATTAAAAATTCATTTTATTAAAAATTAAATTAGCTTTAAAAGTGAATGTCAGAACCCCACTGTTTTCCCAGCTCCAGACAGCGATGAGAAAACATACCAAACACTCCCATGAACTTATGGATTATCACTATAAAGTAAACACTTCACAATAATTTAATTTTCAAAACACTGGACAGCCTTGAACTTTTAATATCCTTTTAAAAGAGAGCAGTACGACTCACACTGAAACTGCCTTAAAAATAAGCTTCCTGCAGCTGACACCGGGTACTAGTTCCATGGAATTATCAGAATCTCAGTTCTAGAGAGATGCATGTTGTCTGGAAAGGCCAACAAATGAAAGGAACTGCTTGAGACTGCTCAGCAAAGCAGTTCTAGAGATAACCAGGCCTCATCCACGTGGGGTTTTCTTCCAGGTTTCCTTACCCCTCCCTAAAAATCCTGCTGTTTCACCTAGGATAGCATTCCTGTAACCCAGCTGGCAGCCTGCACACCACAATGTCGTCTAGACCTGCTCCCAACAGTGGGATGACACAGGAGGAAAAACGCTGATGCCTGTTCTGGTGCGAAGGGGAGGAAGCACAGGCTGAGTGAAACACGAGTTCCTTGTTCGCAGCCTCATGCCCGGGCTCGTCGGGTAATTCTGTCAACCAGACACAAAAAGTTGTGGCCGTCGTGGGGGTGAAGAATAATCCTCACAAAAGAGGGGAAAGGAGCTTTCCCAAACCGCCGGTTTCACCTGCAAAATCAAACCCTGCCCTCTCCGAGCCTGCTGCTCTCAGGACACGCAGACAACAAACACATCCCTGCACAGACAACATTTTCCATCCCTCCCTTCCTTTTCTCCCCTGTCTGCATCTCCGAGATGTTTTCTCCGGCAATTTGGGAGAGACATGGCAAAAAGGGAGATGCAAAACACAGAAATAAATTAAGTTTGTTCTCCGCTGTTGACGGATTTGGTCCTACCACGACAGGAGGAGAAAAAAAAACGTTAGGAGTGATAAATCCATATATACCTACTCCAAACTACACCCCGCTTCCCAAGGGACACGGTATAATGGTAAATAAATATAGATGCAGCTCCTACTAATGAGGCCGGGTACAGCAAGGCCAAGGAAAATGCAATCATCTCGGGGAAAAAAAAACCTGCACAGGACTCCTCCTCTCCCATCCACGGAGGAAATCAAATGCCAGCTGCACCATCCCAGGAAGGAAGCAGAGCCTGTACCTGATGAGCCCTGCAGAAATGAGCGAGTCATATCACGGGACTTCAGGCTTTCGTCTGCAGAGCACAATTCCTCGCTCCGGTATTTTACGTGGCATCATTCATGCAAATTGTAGGGTTGTTTGGGGTTTTTTCCCCCGATTTTCCCCCCCCCCCCTTCCATCCCCACTAGTTTGAAGCAGGAGCACGTAGGTAGCGTCTCTGAGATCCGCTCTCTCAAACGCGTGCCTTCCCATCAGTTTAACACTTTCCTCCCTATAAAGTTTAAATCGTCGCAGTTTTTGCTCATAAACGTTCTGTACTTAAAAGCCACCGAGTCACACTCCCAGTGTTACTTGAGCAGAACAAATTGAGAGAGACCTGACTCCACAAACACGCTTAAACCTTCATTTCCTCTTCCTTCTTCCTTCCCCACCCCCAAAAAGAGCTGCTTTTTTTTTTTTGTCCCCAGCACGAAGGAACTGGGAAAAAAAACAGCACAACCAAGCAAGGCTTTTCCAGCCCTATCGCAAAGAACGAAATGCTTCCGAAGAAGTGCTTTGCAAACATACCAAGAAACACTCTAACAACTGGGGAAAAAAAAAAAAGAACCCATCAGACAAAACTGAGGTCGAAGAACTCGCCGGGGTCTGGCTCGGGTGTGTGTTCTGCACCTAAATACACTCGGCTCTTGTTTAGTTTTAACCCCGAAGCAGAGGAAAGCACTTCCAGCAGAATTCCGAGCCGCTTCCCCCGACCGCTCCTGCGGTCAAACACACCGTTCTACCCCCTCCCACCTTCCCCCCC
>VXAY01005181.1:208-29286 GCA_013399855.1 Oxyruncus cristatus | reverse complement strand
AGCACAAGGCCCCCCTTCCCCAGCCCAAAGCACGAGCTCCACATACAGCTCTTTGCACCTCTTTATTCCCCCTGGAGCCCCAAATCCTTCAGCTCCCACATCCCAACATTTCCAAACCCCGACCTTCCCCCCTTCCCCCCAAGCCCCGCAGGAAACAACATCACGTCCCTTTCTGGGGTCTTTTTTTACCCAAATTCAGAACATTTAAGCTTAGACTATTTACACCCAACCCCCCTCTTGCATATCCAGGGAATCCCAAAGCCTTTCCCAGCCGTGGGATATTCCCTTTGGGAGCCCCTGTTCCCCATTCCCAGGATCCTCCCGAAGGGGTTTTAGTGTTGATTTGGCTCCTCGGAGTCTCCCAGGGCTCAGGAAGGGCTTTTCCCGGGATGAGTTTTCCGGATTCCACCCCAGAGAGCAACCGAAGCTCTTGCATAGCCAGGGGCAGGGTGGGAAAAGGGTTGGGGTGGGGGGCAAGAAAGCAGGAAAACAGGGATAAAAGCATTGGGGCGAGGGTGAAGAACCTAAAACAAGCCATTTTCCATGCCTAAAGTTTCTTCCTCAAGCCAGCCTCGGGCTTCCTGGATCATCTTTCAGGTCCTTCCAAGTCAAACCATTCTGTGATTCCCTGGTGGGATTTTTGGTGCTGGTTGATGAATTCTGTGGGTTTTTTTCCTTATTATTTGCCTTAAACAGCCCCCAAATCCACTGGATTCCTCCTCTGGGTCGGGAAATGCTGGACCAGCTTCTCCTGGTGCTCCAGCACCATCCAGGGAAAGTGTCTGCTCCTGGATGGAGCATCCCAGGCATTGAGGGAAATGGGGCAATGAACCAAGAGCAGGAGGGAAAAACATGGAATTTGGGGGGAAAAAGCAGGAGAGTGGGGGCGGCGTGGAGGGATTTGCATAAAAGCTCCAGGATTTTTCCAGCATGGGCTCCTCCTACTTCCCAGGAGCTGTGGCTGGGCCAAAGTCTGGGGTTATTTTTGCTAAAAATCCCAAAATTTTGCTGGCAAGAGCCAGATGATCCCAAAAACCCCCAGTTTTCCTCCCCGTGCTGTGCCAGAGGCCCCAAAACTGTCCCAGTCCTTCCCAGAGCCTGGAATAAAGTGCAGAATGTCCATGTGGTGGGAAAAGAGGCACAGGGAGAGCCGGGAGTGGGAATTTCCACCTCCTGCCAAGCAGGATGAGTTGTCCCTGCCCCAGGAATGCGGTGGGAGCTTCCCTGATATAAATATATATAAATATATCCACTCGTGTCCGGGCCTTGGGGGCCTTGGAGGAGGAGGAAACAAGCTCCAATGTGGGAATGTGGATCCCACACCCCTCATTCCAAGAATTGTGGATCCCACACCCTCATCATGAGGAGAATTGTGGACCCCACACCCCCATTCCAAGAAGAATTGTGGATCCCAAACCTCTCATTCCCAGGAGAATTGTGGATCCCTCATTCCCAAGGGAACTGTGGATCCCTCATTCCCAGGGGAACCGTGGATCTCTCATTTCCAGGACTGTGGATCCCTCATTCCCAGGGGAACCGTGGATCTCTCATTTCCAGGACTGTGGATCCCTCATTCCCAGGGGAACCGTGGATCTCTCATTTCCAGGACTGTGGATCCCTCATTCCCAGGGGAACCGTGGATCTCTCATTTCCAGGACTGTGGATCCCTTATTCCCAGGGGAACCGTGGATGTCCCATTCCCAGGAGGAGCCATGTGGGGAGAACGAGGCTGATTCCAAACGTCACTGCAGAGCCACAAACCCAAGGCCGGGAGTCAAACGCCACCAATCCGCCCCAAAAACCTCTTGTGGAGAGCCCCGGGAGCCGCAGGAGGTGGGAGCGGGGCCGGAGGGACATTCCAGGCGGGATCAGGGGGTGTAGGCTGGCGGGGGCTGGAACTGGTTGATCACCTCGTACTCGGCCGGGTAGGGCTCGTTCTCCTCCATCTCTGAGAGCAGCTCCAGCGCCTGCTCCTCCTCCTCGGTGGGATAATGCCGGAGCAGGTTGGCGGCCGTGGCCAGGATCGAGGCCCCCCCTGCCCCCGCCACCAGGTAGAAGCTGACGGCGAAGGTGACGTAGACCTGGGAGCCGTGGTACTTCTTGTGCTGCTGCTGCTGTGCCAGGATCAGCTCCGATGCCCAGTAGCAGAACCCGATGACAGTGGCACATTGCAGGACTGGGAGGAACAGGGAAAACGGGGAAAAGGCAGAAAAATCAGTCACAGGGTGGTTTGGGATGAACAGGGATGTGGGGAAGGGCAGAGCTCAGGGTGAAACACGGTGCCAAACACCCAAAACCCAGCCAGAAATCCACCAAAAATGTGAGGCTTTCCCTGCAGGAATTCCCGGCTGGAATTCCCTGGCTGTACCGGTGAGGATTTCCCTGCAGGAATTCCCAGCTGGAATTCTCTGGCTGTACCGGTGAGGATTTCCCTGCAGGAATTCCCAGCTGGAATTCTCTGGCTGTACCGGTGAGGATTTCCCTGCAGAATTCCCTGCAGTACCTGTCAGGATGTGGGCGAAGGCGTAGCGCCGGGTGATTTTCAGCGCCGGGTGTTTGGGGCCGAACACATCGAGCAGAAAGGCTGAGAGGCTACACAGGATTCCCAGGAAGCAGAAGGCAGCAATGACCCGGAGCAGCAGCACCGTCTGTGGGTTCATGCAATAATCTGGGAGAGAGAGACAGGGGTGAGCACCCAAAAAACCTCTTTTCCACCCAAATTTCCCCCTGCTCCAGTCCCGCACGGATCCTGGAGGATTAAAACCAGAGCCCCCCAGATTCCACAAGGCCCACGACAGGGAAAGGGGCCGTAACACCTTCACTCCCCGAAACTACCACAGATTTTAATAAATTGATCCAAATATTCATTTAAATATCATGTTAATTAGTGCTAATGAACACGTGCCAGTGAGACATTCTGGGAATGAGTCTCCAGCTCCATCTGTGCCTGAAGGGGGTGAGTAATGCTGGAAAAACAGGTGGGAAGGGGCCTCTCCAAGGGCCACAGGTAACCAAAAGCAGGAAAATAGACTTGGAATGCAGCTGCCTGTGGAGTTATACCCATGGAGTGTTACCCCCTTCCAACCCAAACCATTCCAGGATTTTATGTTTGGAGCTGAATTTGTACAGTGGGGCCATGGGTGTAGGTGGAACAGGAGGATTTGGAGGGGGATGGAAGGGGGTCAGAGGGAGACAGAAAAGAATGGAGGGGGTGGAGAGGGATGGAAGGGGGACAGAGGAGTTGAAAGGAGATGGGAGAGGGGAGGGAAGGGGATGGAGGAGAATGGAAGGCGAGATGGAGGGTGGACAGAGAGGGATGGAAGCTGGATAGAAGGGGATGAAGAGGACAGCAGAGGATGGAGAAGGACTGAAGGGATAGAAGGGGCCCAAGGGGTCTCACCTCGGAGAAGCTCGGGGTTCACGTAGCCTAGCACATCGGCTACCCCCAGCTCCTGGCGGGCGCAGGTGCCGCCGTGGATGCGGAGCCAGGCGGGCTCAGCCAGGGCGGTGCAGAGCGCGGTGATGGACAGAGCCCCGGGCAGCGCCGACGCCAAGCTCCGCTCCGGCTGCTTCGGCAGCCCCGCCGCGCCCCTTCGCCGCCTCCCGCCCGGCCCCACCGGCCCACCCGGCGCGTACATCGCGGCGGGCACCGGCACCGGGGCCGCGGGCACCGGGGACACCGGGAATGAGACCTCCGACCCCCGCTCTCGACCCCCGACAGTGGCTCCGGGACAGTCGGCGGCGAGCCCGGGACCACCGGCAGCGGGCCCACGGGCACCGGGACAAGCGGCAACGGGTCCGGGTTCACCGACAGCGGCTCCGGCCCCACAACAGCGGCTCCGCGTCCCCGATACCGGCCCCGGGCCCCCGACACGGGCCCTGGATCACCCGACACCGGCCCGGGGTCCCCGGAGCGGCCCCGGACACCCCGATACCGCCCCGCCCCCTCGGCAGCGGCTCCGGGCGCCCCGTCCGCGTCTCCCGTTCCCGGTTCCCGGCCCTGCCCGTTCTCGTCCCCGCCCCAGTTCCGGCGCGGCCGTTTCCGTTTCCGCGCTGTCCCCGCGATGCCCGAGGCGCTGTCGCTGCTGTGCCGGGTCCCCGCGCACCCCGAGTCCCGCTGCTGGGCCCTGGCCTGGAGCCCCGGCGGGGCCCTGCTCGCGTCCTGCGGGGGGGACCGCACCGTGCGCGTGTGGGGACGGGCGGGTACGGGGGGAACGGGACGGGCGGGACCGGGCCGGTGTGGGGGAGAACGGGGCGTGCGGGGCTGGCAGAGGGAGGAAGGACTGGGCTGTGCGGGACTGTGCAGGTGCGGGGGGAGTGGGGCCGTGCGGGACTGTGCAGGTGCGGGGTTGTGAGGAGGGGACGGGGTTGTGAGGAGGGGACGGGGTTACGGGCTCTCTGTGGGCGTGGCTCAGCTGGGGGCGGAGTTAGAGGGTCTGGATGGGGTGTCGCGGCGGTGGGAAGGGGGTGGCAGGGACTTGGCCTGTGCCCATGGGGTCCCATCGCCACCCCCCAGGCTCCAGCTGGACGTGCCGGGCGGTGCTGGGGGACGGGCACCAGCGCACTGTGCGCAGGGTCGCCTGGTCCCCCTGTGGCTCCTACTTGGCTTCTGCCAGCTTTGACGGCACCACCTGCATCTGGAAGCGACAGGAGGATGGATTTGAGGTGAGACCTCCCTCCCAGAACTCCCCCAGGCCTCCTGGGGCCCTCCAGCTCGTCCCAGCCTTTGCTGTCCCCCTACAGTGTGTGGCCACCCTCGAAGGGCATGAGAATGAAGTGAAGTCGGTGGCCTGGGCACCCTCGGGGTCCTTGTTGGCCACGTGCAGCCGAGACAAGAGTGTCTGGGTGTGGGAAGGTGAGGAGGAGCTGGGAAGGACTGGGGGGGGCGGGTTAGGGGCTCAGCCAGACCCTCCCCACCGCTCTGTTCCCCCACAGTGGATGAGGAGGAGGAGTACGAGTGTGTGAGTGTCCTCAATGCCCACACACAGGATGTGAAGCATGTGGTGTGGCACCCGAGCCAGGAGGTGAGACGGGGAACCCCTCAGAGTCCCCAGAGGTCTCATCCTGTCTCCCCCTGCCCCCTCCCAGCCCCTCCTGTGGTCCCAGCCAGAGTGATTTAGGGTCACTTCGCCTCCCCCACTTGCCCCCGCCAGCTCCTGGCCTCTGCCAGCTATGATGACACGGTGCGTCTGTACCGGGAGGAGGAGGACGACTGGGTGTGCTGTGCCACCCTGGAGGGACACAACTCCACCGTCTGGGCCGTGGCCTTTGACAAGGAGGGGGAGCGTCTGGCGTCCGTCAGTGATGACAGGACCCTCCGGGTGTGGCACCGGTACCACCCCGGGAACCAGGAAGGTGAGGGGAGGGCAGGGGGAGGGAAAGGGAGAGAGGAAAGAGGAAGAGGGAGAGGGGAAAGGGAGGAGAAAGAGGGGAAGAGAGAGGGGAAAGGAAGAGAGAAGTAAAGGAGGAAAAGAAAGAGGGCCAAAAGAGACAAGGAGAGGAAGAGGGAAGGCAGAGGGAAAAGAGCAGGAGGGAAGGGAGAAGGAGAGCTGAAGGAAAGGGAAACGAGGGAAAGGGGAAGAGAGGGAAAAGGAAGGAAGAGGGAGAAGGAAAGGAGAGGGAAAAGAGAGGGAAAGAGAGCTCAGGTCTTTTTTTTCCCCTAACTTCCCTCCAGGCGTGGCCTGCAGTGGCACCGATCCCACCTGGAAGTGTGTGTGCACCCTCTCGGGGTATCACAGCAGGACCATCTATGATGTATCTTGGTGAGGGGCAGGTATTGGGGGCATCCCTGGCCCTGTCCCCTCCTGGTGACACCCACGACCCCTCCAGGTGCCAGGTCTCTGGGGCCCTGTCCCTCCCTGTGACCTGCTCCGGGTGCAGCCTCACCAAGGCCTCGTCCCCTCCCTGTGACTCCTCCAGATACCACCTCACTGGGGCCCTGTCCCTTGCAGGTGCCACCTCCCCAGGTCCCATCCCCTCTGTGTGTCACCCAGGTGCCACTTGACGGGTGCTCTGGCCACAGCCTGCGGTGACGATGCTATCCGGGTGTTTGAGGAGAGCCCCACATCGGAGGAAGCCCAGCCCACCTTCAGCCTCACTGCCCACGTGCCCCGGGCACACTCCCAGGACGTCAATGGGGTGGCCTGGAACCCCAAGGAGCCAGGACTGCTGGCATCCTGCAGTGATGACGGGGACATCGCCTTCTGGAAGTACCAGCGCCCCGAGGGCTGCTGAGGGGGCACAGATCCCCCTGTGTGTCCCCCTGAGCCCACCCTGGCCTCCTCCTCCTCACCTGTGGGAGGCCAGGGCAGCTGTGCCAGACTCTGGTTTGATCCAGGATCTGGAGCAGGACTTTCTCCCCTCTCTTCCCACCCGCCCCCTCCCCTCCAATAAATTCATGAGCTCCTGGCCTCTGGATCTTCCTTTCACAAGTGGTTTGGGGGTTACAGTTCTTGGGTTGATGGTTGGACTTGATCCTAAAATCTCTTCCAACCTTCAGGATTCCATGATCACACACCTGGAGTCTTCTTTCACCCTCTGGAACCCTCAGAGTGACACAACAGGGTGTGGGTGCTCCCTGGACGTGGATGAGGTGGCACAAAGGGAGAGGACCACTCAAGGGGAAGCACTGAGGTGTTGGGATCATCAGTTTTCCCAGAAATGCCCTAATTAGTGCTGCTAATGAGCTTGTTGAGCCTCAGGATGAACACAGAGCTCAGTGAGTCCGGGGTCACACCTTTTCCCCCCTCCCCACCCCATCAGCACAGAGTCAGGTCCCGAGATTTATTGCAGTTGCTGTCACGCAGCTCCTGCCTAGAAAACACTGTACAAAGCATCCACTCTTTAAAAAACACGTGGAAAACACATGGAAACAACACAAAGGGAGGGGACACAGCACTGTGGAGGTTGGGGGTGGGGGGCTGAGCTCTGGGGGGATCTTCTCCTGGGATCAGTCGGAGTCGCTGTCGCTTTCCGCCTCCTTCACGTCTACACTGAACTTGTACTCCTGGTCACAGCCCATGTAGGCGTCGCTCATGAAGTACAACGTGTAGTTGTGAGTCCCCGTGGCCGGAGCCACAAAATCCAGCTTGACCTGGGCGGGGAGGGCGAGGTGTTGGGATGGCAGCAGGGACAGCAGGGAAGGTGCCCAGTGCCACCCCCGGTGCCACCCCCCACTCACCTTGGCCTTCTGCTGCAGTGTCAGGCGCTTGATGGAGATGAGGCTGTTGGACTTGGAGTCTCCAATCACTACCCACCAGCCCTCCTCACGTTTCTGAGGGTGGGGGAGGAACAAACAGGTGAGATTTGGGGACAATTCCCTCCTCCCCAACCCACCACCCCCGTGTCACCATACCTGTGGGAACAGGGGTGCGATGACAGGCCCTGTGACCTCCTCCTCGCGCTCCAGCTGCACCAGCACTACCACGGGCCCTCCACTGCAGGAACAGAACCACAGAATCATGGAATGGTTGGGGTTGGAGGGACCTTAAATCCCACCCAGCTGGAGGGACCCCAAGGCCACCCACCTGCGGATGCTGTCCTTGTCCACCACCTCGTAGGACAGCTCGATGTTGGGGTAGCGGTTGCAGAACCGGGCAACATCGGCGATCTGGGCATCCGAGAGCTGCAGCAGCGCGTTCCTGTCCTCGTCCTCCATCTCCATGATGTCAAACACACTCTCCACACCCTGCAAGGATTTTTTCAGCCTGAAGCTTCCTGGCACTCCCAGGGCAGGACCCTGGTGCTCCTCCCACCTGGATTTACCTTGTCCGTACAGCGCTTGATGTGCTCCGAGGTGAAGTGAGGCAGCTGCTTGAGGTAGGAGTCCTTGGACCACATGGCCTGGGTGACCATCTGGGCCAGCTCCATGGCAGCCAGAGCTGGGCTCAGCCACCCATTGCTGGACAGCACGTCCACGCAGGCCTGGATCAGCCGGATCGCCTGGTCATGGGGGACAGGGATGGGTCAGTGGGTGGAGACAGTGACACTGGGGGTTGGGTTGGTGTGCCAAGGGTTTGGTAGCGAAAGGGCTACAGGGCTGGATTCAGTGAGAAGCTGCCAGAAGTTTCCCCCATGTCCAGCAGAGCCAGTTCCAGCAGATCCATGACGGACCCACTGCTGGCCAAAGCCGAGCCCAGCAGGAATGACAGTGACACCTCTGGGATAACATGTTTAAGAAGGAAAAAGTTATGGCACAGATGGAATTGGGTGCAGGGAGGAGCAGAGTGAGAACATGTGAGAGGAGCAGCCCTGCAGAGCAGCAGGAACAACGTGGGACGAACTGACTGTGACCCCCATTCCCATCCCTGAAGGGAGAAGGGAGAGCCTGGGAAGGAGGGAGGGGTGACGGGAAAGTGTTTTTGGAAGACTTATTTTTCATTATGCTGCTCTGATTTGGTTGGTAATAAATTCAATTCCTATCCCCAATTTGAGTCTGTTTTGCCCATGCAGGTGATTAATGAGGGATCTCTCCCTGTCCTTATCACAACTCATGGACCTTTCCCTGTATTTTCTCTCCCCTGTCCAGTTGTGGAGGGCAGTGACAGCGTGGTTTTGGTGGGTCCCCCAGCCCCACCTTGCTGAGGATCTCCTCGGTGTCTGACTGCAGCTCCGCGCTCAGCTGCATCCGGGACAGGTGGGCCTGGAGCAGCAGGTTGGTCTTGACGTGGGGATCGTTGAATTTGGGGTTGGTCAACTTGTGGGGGACCTTTTGGGACAGCTGTGGGGAGAAATGACCAACCCATCAGTGCTTTACCCTGAAAACATGGACAGTTCCATCCCTGGGGTGATACAGAGAAACCACCTTCTGGAATCACAGCATTAATTGGGATGGAAAAGAGCTCTGAGATCACAGAATCACAGAATTAATTAGGTTGAAAGATCTCCAAGGCCATCAAGTCCAACCTGTGACCAACTGACACCTCGTCACCCAGCCCAGAGCACCAGTCGTTCCTTGAACCTGTAGGGATGGGGACTCCACCACATTCCCGGGCAGTGCTTTCGAATGCCTGACCACCCTTTCCAAGAAGAAATTCTCCCCCTGAGCCTGACCTGGCGCAGCAGGTTGTCCTCGTGGTGCCGGATGGGGATGTTCTCGTACTCAGCGGCGTTGGAGATGATCTCAATGAGCCCTCTCACCTTGGTCTTGGCATTGAGGGACATGCTGAAGAGCTCTGGGGAAGAGAGGAGTGGAGACAGCATGAAAACACTCATTTTTTCCAGAGAAAAGAGGCAAAAGGATGGAGTTTTACACACCCACAGCACCTTCTCCATCACCTGCAGCACTGGATCAGGGATGGAGAGCAGGTGTGGTGCCTGTCCCTGGGGAGCCCTCACCTATGGTGGTGTAGTTGATGTAGTAGTAGGCAGCAATCATGCCTAGGTTCAGAGGAGCCACATCCATCTCATCTTCAATGCTGATGCACTTCGACTGCTCCAGGTCGCTCAGGGTCTGCTCCACCAACTCGGAGAGGTGATCCGAGAGGTGCCTGTGCGACACACCTGTGGGCACAGCAGAGCTCAGAGACTTTCCAGGAAGGGCAAAAAAGCTGCAGGCAGAGGGTCCCTGACACCCTCAGTCCTCTCAGCCCACCTTGAAGGTTGTAGTAGTTGGGGTTCTGGGTCATCCTGCGGTACAGGAAAGTCCAGGTGAGATAATCCACCGCATCCTGCTTGTTCTCAATGGTCTTGGTGACAATCTCGGCGTTGAAGTGGTCGTGCATGCAATGATCCAGGTGGGATTCCACTGGCAGGGGCTCGTACAGGAACTTCTTGAAGAAATCCTACAGCCAGGGCAGGAGGGAAGGGGTAAATAAACCTCCAAAATCCCAGAGCGAGTCCCATCTCCACAGCTCTGAGTGAGGGTTATCCATCAGCTGGGAGAGAAACATCTGCCTCCACACCCTAGGAAGATATTTGAAGACCAGGAACGCGTTCCAGCCCTCACCTACCTTCTTGGACCCCTGGCACATGATGACACAACGGCCCTCGTCATCCTGCAGGGGGCGGTTGGCATGGCCCACCATCTGCAGCACGTCGTAGATGGGGTAATCCACATACCTGGGCAGGGACAGAGGGTGAGCAGAGCTCCATGGAGAGCTCCCAGGGATCCCCCCAGGCAGGGATGAGGCTTTGTGGGATCGGGGGGGCTCCACTCACGCATGGATCTTGCCATTGTAGTACTGGGTGTCCATGATGATCACCAGGTGGGCCGCGATGTTCATGCCCCAGCACAGGCTGCGGGAGGCCACCATCACCTGGACTGCGCCTGGAAAGGGCACAGGGAGGGTGCTCAGCACTTTTGCAGGGCACTGGAATTGGGGGGGAGAGAGATCCGTGGGGTTTTGTGCTCCCCAGAGGGGTCTGGGAATACAGGGAGGTGCAGGAAAGGTGGGGGTGATGTTTAAGATGACGGATTTTTTGGATGTGAGAGGTAGAGGATCATGGAATCACGGAATGGTTGGAAGGGATCTTAAAGACCTCCCTGTTCAACCCCCTGCCACGGGCAGGGACACCATCCACTATCACAGTTTGCTCCAAGCCCCATCCAACCTGGCCTGGGACCAGGGGCCACAGCTGCTCTGGGAATTCCATCCCAGCCCCTCCCCATTCTCACAGGGAAGAATTCCTTCACAATATCCCATCTAATCCTGCCCTCTGTCAGGGGGAAGCCATTCCCCCTTGTCCTGTCCCTCCAGGCCCTTGTCCCAAGTCCCTTTCCAGCTCCTGGAGCCCCTTTAGTATATGGAAGGGGCTCTCAGGTCTCTGTTAGAAGTGCCACAAAGCTTGGACAAGGTGTCATCTCCAGTCCCAAGGCTTTGGGCACTGATGAGCTCCAAGGAAAAGGGTTCCCAGGCCCTGTCCCCACCCCACCCCTTACCGGAGCTGAAGAGCTGCTCCACCACGCGCCGTTCCATGGCCGTGAGCCCCTCATGCAGGTACCCAACCCCATTCACCAGTGTCTCCTTCAGCGTGTTGTCGTTCAGCTTGTCCAGGTACGGCACCAGGTCCTTCTCTGCACAGTGCAGGAACCTGCCCAGGAACCATGGAATGGTTTGGGTTGGAAAAACCCGCTAAGATCAGCGAGTCCAACTGTTCCCTCCTTTTCTCCAGGCGGAGCCCTCCCAGCTCCCTCAGCACCTTCCCCAGCTCCGTCCCCTTCCCTGGACACACTCCAGCCCCTCGTTGATGTCTCCCCAGGTGCCCCATGTCTCCTCCAGCCCCATGTCCCCACCTCTGGCGCTGCACATCCGAGGCACAGGTGGTGAGGATGTTGATGGCCGTGAGCCGGGTCTGTTTGCGGGAGGGCACGAAGACAATGACAGGTTTTTTGGGCGAGTGCTTCATGACTGCGTGGTATACGGGCTTGGCCATGGACAGCAGCCGCGTCTGCGTGTGGCTGATGTTGAAGCCCTGCCCAGGGAGAGTCACCAAATCAGTTAGATTTTCTTTAAAAATACAAATATTATATTATAATCACATTATAGTCACATTATAATCACATTATAACCACATTATAAAATATATTAATAGTCTTGTGCCAGCTGCCTTGATTACCTGTATCAATGATTAGTTAATGTGGACTAGAAGGTGTCTTAGTTTTGGAAACAAGGGTTGTGTGTCAGAGCAAAGAAGGCAATAATAATTGCAACAATATATAACAAGGCAATATAATGTAATTAAATTATAATTTATATTTGTATTAATTTATTTATTTATAAACTCCAATCAATCAGTGTCCTTTCACTCTAATCCATCCCAAAAGGATTACTAACAAGAATCAGTGAGACAAGAATTAACAATAACAGGAACTAACAACAATCCCAAGGGATTATTAACAACAAGAAGAATTAACAACAGTTTCAAGGCACCATCCCCCTCCAGGGACAGGTGGCACACAGGTGCCATTCCCAGCCCTACCTGGATGTGCAGCTCCAGGGGCACAGGGCGCACGTTGGGGTGGAAGTTGAAGGTAGAGGTGGCACTGCAGCCCAGCCAGTGGGCCACGTCCTTGGCGTTGGACAGGGACGAGCTGAGGGCCACGATGCGGATCGGCCGCTCGATCTGAGAGGAGATGTAGCGCATCCGGGAGCAGATCACCTCCAGCACGGGCTGTGGGGGCATACCTTGGAGTGGGAATGGGGACACGGAGAGCTCCCGGCTGGGCAGGTGGGAGAAAACAGGGGATGCCCCTCCTGAGCTTCCCAGGGGATACAGCCCTCCTATGCCAGCCCACAGGGGAATTCCCAGCTGGGGAAGCTGAGCTGAGGCTGGACACGGCATCAATCCACCGGATTCCCAGCAAGGAAAGCTGATCCCGACCAGACACAGCACCAATCCACCCCCCACAAGGGGCATTCCCCAAGGAGCAGCACTTTCTGCCCTCCCCAACTCACCCCATTTTCCCCCCCAATCAGGTGCACTTCATCCACGATGAACAGATTCACGTTCTGGACGTTCTTCCTCTGCTTCCAGCGGCGGGACAGGATGTCCCACTTCTCCGGGGTGCTGATGATGATGTTCCCTTTTCCCAGCAGCTTCAGGTCGGTGCTGGTTTCCCCCGTCAGCAGAACCACCTTCTTGTTGAGGCGCTCCTGGAACTTCTCATACCAGTCCATGAAAACCTGCCAACAAGTGGGAAGGATGCTGTTGTTAGCCTCCAGTTCCCACCAAATTCCTGATGTGCAGGTTGGCAGTGGGATGGTGCCTCTGCTCCCTCAGGGAGGACACAAATAATCAGATAACTCTGGAGTTATCCCAAGCGTTGCGACAGCAAAAAAAAGATGAGGAAAATGAAACAGGAGATGAGGATGGAAATCTAAGCTGGGATAAGGCCCCAGGTATTCTCAGGATGTTGGACTCACCTGCTCTGCCAGGGCCTCCATGGGAGTAATGTACACACAGCGTCCCTCGGAATTCTGGAGCAACATCCTCAGGATGGCAAACTCGGCACAGATGGTTTTCCCACTCCCCGTGGGGGCTCCCACAAACACGTTGTCATCGCTGTTGTAAATCGTGTTGAACACTGGGGACACAGGGACAACCAGTTCAGTGAAAATCCCCATGGATTTCTGGCAACGGGATGGGAAAACATGGGTTGGATCCAGCCTGCACAAGAGGAGCTCCAGAAAAGGCTGTTAAGGGAGTTTTAGCCTGGGATTCACTGAGCAAAACAGGTTCTAATCCGTGACAGGAGCTCCCAAGTGGGAATTCCCCACTCCAGGCAGGGAAACTTCAAGAGGGACGCTCCCAACTTCATCCCTGCAAGCAGCAGAGCTGGAAAAGTCTGGGCACAGCACCCAGGAGCAAACCTGCTGCTTCAGGAATGAGCCAAAGATCTTCTGGAGGAAGATTTTGAGCCATCAAACCTCTCAGGCTCTGGGAGGTTGAGGGATACACCATTTGTTATGAAATTCCTGACTTCACATGGATAAATCCCACAAAAACAAGGCTGGATGGGGCTGGGGGCAGCTTGAAGGAGGGGAAACACCCACCCTGGGTCTGGATGGGGTTGAAGAAGGGGAACTTGTCCTGGTAGAGGCTCTCGAAGGCGCTATTTCGCAGGGCCGACACGGGCAGGGGCTGCAGGTCCAGAAGCTCTGTGGGGGGGGGATACTTTTCTGGGAGGATCAGGTGCCGGAAGGAAACGGGCAGCTGGGTCTCACAGGCTGTCACACACACAAGAACACATTTTCACCTTCAAAACCACTCCCGTGGCTCCATCTCTACATATTTTCAGCTCCAAACCCCCTTCCATGTTTCCCCCCCGCCCCCGCACAAACATTTTCCCCTTCAAATGCGCTCCCACGGCTCTGTCCCTGGGCTCCCACTGTCAAGGCGATCCTCCAGTTCTGCTGTCACTTGGATTCCAGGAGGTTTTTCCTCCAGAAATTAGGGGGGATTAACCACTCCCTGAGACCCCTGGGGGAATCACTGGGGTGAGGGGACTCACAGAGCCAGCGATCGGAGACCACCCGGATGAAGTACTGGGGGGGCAGCGGCTCAAACACGGGTACGAAGAAGGTCACCAGGTGCTCGTCCTGGGCATACTTGGATTTCAGCAGGAAGTACTCATGGTGCAGGATCACCTCACTGTCCACATCCTCCACCAGAATCCAGAAGGCCTCAGATGAGCCGTGAACCTGAGCAGGGACAGATCTCACCTTCAGGGCACAGCCCAGAGCCCCGAGTTCCAAACAACCAGCAGCTGTCCCACAGCAACCCAGACCCCAAAATGCCCTTTTTCCACCAGAGTATTTTCCCCTCATGATTTTCACAACCCAGTCCTACAATTCCCCCTTTTCCCCACCATCCTGACGATTTTTGGGGGCAGAACTCACCTTCTCATCCCACTGGAAGTCGGGAGCGATGGTGAGCTCCACTTTGAGGGTGGAGCGGGTGATGGGCTGTAAATGCACTGACAGCTCCAGTTTGGGGAACAGATGAACATATTTGTGGATCGTTTTGCCCATTTTGGGCATCCTGATCAATTCTCCTGCAAGAAAAAGGGGACAGCATGACCACAGCTCCCAAACTGAGGATTCCAAGCAACCCCAGCAACTGGAAGGCACCAGGATGAAGCCTCTGCCCTCCTCCAGCTGTACCAAGACCCTCACCAGGAACTAGCCCCCCAGTCTCTGTGTCAAAACATGGAATCATGGGTGGGAACTTTCCCGTGCCTCAGTACCGATTTCATTGTGGTTCAAGTCGTAGAGTCGCTCAAAGGGGAAATTCTTCTTCTCAATTTTTTTCACCACCTCCTCTGGCAGCTTCTTGAACTGGCGCAGGGGACACATGGATTGCCACCTGCAGGGACACACGGATCAGACGCGGGAACCCTGGGAAGCCTGGAAGCAGGACCTCCCCAGATCTCCTCACTCACATGCGCTTGTCGATCATCTTGCAGAGGTTGAGGGTCTTGTCGGTGAGTTGGGCCCAGCCTCGGTTGAGGACGATCTCAAAGATGGCTCTCATGAGCCTCCCGGCCGACTGTGGGCATGGAGCAGCTCTGGGTCACCACATCCCACCCTTCCCTCCTTTCCACCCCGGTTCCTGACCAGCTAAAACTCATGGAATTGTTTGGGCTGGAAGAGACCTTAAGGCTCACCCAGTCTCACCCCCTGCCACGGGCAGGGACACCTTTTCACTATCCCAGGTTGCTCCAAGCCCTGTCCAACCCAGCCTTGGACACTTCCAGGGATCCAGGGGTAGCCACTTAATTATTGTGATTCCAAACAGGAGACTCTCATGAGGATCTCATCTCCATCCTGACAGGAATTACACCTTCTCACCACTCCCAGCTCTGATTTCCAGAGGCATTTTTGACCATAAACTCAATGTCTGAGGTGGAAAGAGTTGTGGGATTAGACAGATCCTAAGGGAACACGCTTGCTCCTCACCTGGGTCACATACACCATGTCAGCCATGAGGGCGAACCCCTCCAGCTTCAGCTGGGAGATGAAGGCCTGCAGGAGCACGTTGATCTGGGAAGGACAAGGACAGGCTCTCAAGATACATCCTGGGAAAGCTGCTTTTCGTGGTACCTGATTCCCTCTTCTCAGCTCCCCTCTTGGTGCCCAATCCCAGTGGATTGGGATGGACATGGCAGGACAGCAGTGACCAATGGGACTGGCTGTCCCCAACCAGGGACACGGAACACCTGCAGCTCTTTAATTATTCCAGACACATCCAGGATGTGGAGGGGAGGGAGCAGAACTCCTTGCCCTGGGGGGAATTTGCTTTCCCAGCTCTCTCCCAAGGATCCTGCTCCCCTCTAGACAGGCAGAGAAGCCCCTCCAGGGCTCACCTTGGCACTAGGTTCCTCAATGCTCTCCTTCACCGGGATGGGAACTCGCTCTAGCAGCTTCTGCAGCTCCAGCTTCTCCTCCTGCAGGAAAACAAGGCAAGAGGGATGAGACGGTCCCTCAGGAAAAGCTCTGCTTTGTCCCTGCAGCACCAGGATCCGTGTCCTGGGGCTGTGCCACCCAGAACAGGCAGATTTTCCGTATTTTCCCCACTTCTTTCTGCCTTGTCTGGACACTTTTCCAGCCTTCGCAAAACTGGGAGGGGGTTGTTCCAGTGGAAAAGGGTCTGGAGGTCTTCTGAGGTCCTTCCAAGCAAACACTCCCTACAGAAGAGCTCCAGCCATGACTTGGGAAGGGGGGGAACAGGAGAATTGCAATTCCTGAAGAAATTAAACTCACCGATTTCGGATCTCCCTTAATAAATAAAAGTCTGACAAGATGAGAAATGAATTCTAGAGAAATAATTCCTAAGTTTTTTATTCTGTTTCCTGGGAAGCAGGCTCATGTCTGTTTTGCTCATCAGTCTTTTCCTCTCCTAGGAACTTCTGAAGATTCCAATTTTCAGCTTGGAATCACTTGGAAAGAAGTGGAAGATCAATAATACTTCCAGCTATTAAAAATATTTTATATTCTATATATTCTATATTCTGGGTCTCTCATTGCTCCTCTTATCAGGAATCTTTTCCTCACAATCATGTTTTTCCTTATTTCTTTAACCGGCTCCTTCACAGTGATGCTTCCAAGAAAGGCCTCAGATTAAAAATAAACATGTTCCTTCCCTGAGCTTTTCCAGCCAGACTTTGGCATTAAAAATAGTTGTGAAATTAGGGATGCACATCCTGAAACTGGGGATGCACTTCCTGAAGTCAAGGATGCACATCCTGAAGTCAGGAATGCACATCCTACAAACAGAGACTGGGATGACAGAGGATGAGAGAACTCGATCAGAAAAGACCTGGATGGAAAACACTGTGGAAAAGACTAGGAAAATATGGATCAGCTATTGCAAATATACATTGCATCCTAGTTCTTTGGGCAAAAAAAAGCAGGATTGATCCCACATCCTTCCATCTTTCTCCCTGACCACTCTGGGACCCTCATCCTCTTTTGCTTCCGGCTCTCCTGTTGTTTTGTTGTTGTTTGGCTCCATACCTCCCTCACGGTGATGTTCCGGAATTCCGAGGACAGGGAGAAGACCCGGAAGAGCTCAATCTCGCTCAGGGTGGGTTTCAGGAGCTGGTTGTAGGTCTGCACGGTCTCGTTGGTGATGTAGTAGTGGCTAGCTATGCGGCCCAGCTCCGTCACCTGGGGGGACAAGGGAGGGACACAGCTCAGATTCCAACTGCTCCTGGCACAGGCTGTATGGGAACAGGGCTGCAGTAGGGAAAATGGCACCAGGAAAAACTCTCAGGCTGCAAACATCTCAGGAAAGCTGCTTTTCTTGATACCTGATTTCCCAGGAAAGCTGTTTTTCCTGGTACCTAATTAGCTTTTCTCAGTATATCCCAGGAAAGCTGCTTTTCCTGGTGCCTAATTCCCCTTTCTTATCTCACTCCCTCCAAAGCAATTGAAGTGCAACAGGAATGGGAATCTGCCCAGGAGGCAGCAGCAAACATAGAGCAGGTTTGAGAGCCAGGTGCTATCCCAGGTGTTATCCCAGGGCCAGGTGTTATCCTGTGCCAGCTCCTTGGAATCACAGACGTGCCCAGCAGCATTCCCTGGGATCTGTGTTTAACCACATCCCTTCTCCCAGCCAGGGGATGCAGAATTCCCAGTGCCTTCCCCAGGGACTGCCTCACCTGGAAATTCCCAGTTTTCTTGTCGTACTTCACCAGGTTGTTCTTGTCCAGCATCAGGGCCGCAGTGTGCACCAGATCCAGGCGCCGCTGATCCAGGAGCGGATCTGCCTTCAGGTCATCGTGGGAGATTCCATAGAGGGTTGGAGAGCGCAGCATACGGATGTACAGGTAGGTATAGCCCAGCCAGTTCACTGCATCCTGAGGGAATACCAACACCATCCCATGAACACAGCCCTTGGGAAGCACAGGTGATGTTCCAGCTCAGAGCCGGGTGCTCCAGATCCGACACAGAGCCTGATCCTGGCTTGATCCCACTGGACCACATTAAACCAGAGCCTGGAAGCCCACCAGGCCACTCACAGCTCCTCTCCAGCACCAGAAAAATATTAAGGAATTAAAATCCAAAAAACCCCCACCCTCCACATGCAGATTTTTCCCCAAGTGTCCTTTTCCACATGGAAAACTTTGCTCTGAGTGACAGAAACATCCAGTCCATGCCTGATTCCCCACCCAGTAATTCCCATGCCTCCAAATCTCTCAAAAATCTCCTCCCAGTTCCCACTGGGTGCCAACCAAGGGCACAAATCCCTGAGGAAAGCAGAGATTCCCACTCACCTTGGCATTCTGGACATTCCCAAGGACGGTCTCTGCGTTCAGCATGTCTGGGAGCTTTGACACCATCTGGCTCTCGATGGGGAGCTGTTGGTTGAGCAGGGACAGGTAATACTGGAGCTCACCATGGGATGTGATGAGAATCCCCTCTCCTTTGGTGTCGTACTGGGGTCTTCCAGCACGTCCCAGCATCTGATAATGGGAAAACAAGGTCAGCAAAACATCAAAGCTTTGGAATTCCATTGTTTTGGTTGGAAAACATCTCCAAGATCATCAAATCCAACCATTAAACAAGGAATTTCTCCTTGCTGCCATGTCCTGGGGTTTTCCTGCCAGGTTGCTCAGCCTGCTGCTACTTCCAGCTGGCAGGAGACACATAGGAATAGCTCAGATGTGTCTGGGCAAGGAATTATGGAGGAATTATTTGTCCAGAACACTGGGACTGTCTGACAGGAAAGAAGAGGGAGCAACTGCATGGAGAAGACACAAACAGATTTTAAATGTGGGATCTGAGGAAGGGAAAATCCTGCCCCGGGGTCCTGGGGGTTTCTTTGTTCCCAGAAGTACACCTGGAGGATGTCCAGGGCTCCCAGCTCGGTCCAGCGTCCCTTCTCCGGGCTGTACACCTGAGTCCCCTTGATGATGACGGTGTGGGCAGGAAGGTTCACCCCCCACGCCAGGGTGGCTGTGGAGACCAGCACCTGCAGGGAAAAAACAGAATCAAAGCCAGGCACAAACCTCCTCCCAAGGAAAACACGGATCTAAATGCTGGGCCCAACTCCAGACAAGCACAAAAGGGATAAAGACTGGGAAATGCGACTGTCTTCACAGCTGAGCATGGAAGGGCAGGTTAACAGAGGGATCTTTACCCAAATTTTCTGAGAAACCAAAAGAAATCCTTCCATTTATTCCACGGCCAGGAAATTTTGGATGAGGTTTTGCCAAAGTGGCATTTAAGGAGCTCTGGCTGAAACCACGTGAAATTCCTGCCCTCTCCCCTCCTGGCCACGTCTTTTACCTATTTTATTCCTATTCTTCAGGAAAATCAGCCAGGCCAAGGGGAGAAATCCCTGCCCTGTCTTCTCCTGACCAAATGCTTTAAGTCTCTATTTTGATCCTGTTCTTCAGGAAAGTCAAGGCTGCCTCCAGCAGCAGAGCGGGACAGAGTTGGCTACCCTTAATCGTCAGGATTTTGCCCCAGAAAGGCCATTGGAAAACACAGACTGTGTGTCTTTTGTGAAGAGCCTGCCCTGGCTAAAGCTGTGACTCCTTCTGGAAGTGCTCCTGGCTCACCTGGATGTGCTTGTCAGCAAACAGATCCTCCACCAGTGTCCGGTCCACGCGGGTCATCCCAGCGTGGTGGATGGCAAAGCCGTAGGGCAGGAGATCCTTCAGCTCCAGGTTCTGTGGAACAAACACAATCAGCTCTGGGGCCTCCACCCAGGTAGAAAACAAGGTGGAGTATCCCAGGGGAAAGGCTGCGAATCTGCACCAAACCGGTAGGATGTTTATCATGGAATCATGGAAAAGCCTTCTGAGATCATCGAGTCCGACCATTCCCTCAGAACTACCAAGGCCCCCCCTAACCCATGTCCCCAGGTGCCACATTCGCACGGATGTTAAATCCCCCAGGGATGGGGACTCCACCCCTGTACCACGGCTGGACAGCCCTTTCCATGAAGGCATTTCCCCGATATCCAGTCCAGTCTATCCAATCTCACCTTGCACTGCTCAGCTTCTGTCCTCAGGACCTCAGTGGAGGCCGAGCCCTCCCGCAGGAAAAGGCCCAGGGTGTCCTTCTCAAGGCACATGTCCCTGATGGCCCTGGCTGTCTTCCCAGTCTCCTTCCTGGAGTGCACAAACACCAGGACCTGTCAAACAAGCAGATGGGACATCACTGAGCGAGGAATCACTGTGGCAGCTCCTGGAAAAGATGCCCAATCCAACCTGCTCCTGGTGCTCAGGGTGGGGAGAGACCTGGAATTAATCCAGACGTAGATGCACACAGAGAGCTCATGATTTAAGAGGGCAGCACACCAAAATTCCCTTATCCTGAAAGGACTATCCCTACATTAATCAGAGCTGGCACAAAGAAAACCTGTTTTCCTTCTCCCCTCATGGACCACCCAAGCCCTCCCCTCTGCTGCAGTTTCTCTAGAGAAACAGGAGCTCAAAGGGGATTAAGTGTGTCAGGAATGAAGTCTCCAACCTGGTTCTTCCCAGCATGCTCCATAATCTTCTCATAAACAATCTCATTCATGATCTGGAAGCGTTTGATGGCTTTCTTCTCTGTTATGCCAACATAGGTCTGCTCCAGGGGTACCGGACGGAAGCTGTGGGGAAAAAAAAACAAATCCATTAAAGAGAAAATGAGAGGACAAACCCTCACACAAAGGTCAAAAGGCATCCAAAGGCATCCTGCTTTTTGGCCAGCTCAACTCCTTTGTGCCTCGATGTACTCAGAGCTCTGATGGCTCTGGTTGAGCCATAAGGATCAGCCACAATCCCTCCTGATTCCTGGAATCCATTTCCTACTCAGGGAGCAAGGAGGGTGTTCTGGGAACCACCATCATCCTGGTTTAGGCATCCTTCCAGCAGCTCCTGCTGCCCACAGGGACGGCAGAGCTTCTCTGCCTTCTCCAAGCATCTTCCTGCAGGGATGATCATGCAGAAACATGATTTTGGGGATATATTTAACTGCTCTAGACCCAAAAATGCTTTTAATGACCCATCAAAGAGCAATTAAACGTGTGCTGAAGGTCTGGTGAGGCCCTGGCACCATCTGGCAGATGGACACTTGATGCTGCTGAAGGAGGGAGGAATAAATCCAGCTGGAAAAGCTTTCCAAGGTACCTGTTATCAAAGTAGAACAAGCCTTTGGCCGGGTCCACCCTCAGGAACGTGGCCACGTCCTCATAGTTAGGCAGGGTGGCACTGAGGCCAACCAGCCTCACATCCTCCTGGGTCATCTCAATGTTCCGGATGGCTCTGGCCACCAAGGACTCCAGGACTGGGCCACGGTCGTCGTGCAGGAGGTGGATCTCATCCTGTACAGAGGGAATGGGAACAGGGTTATCCCTGCTCCAGACTGCCTCTGTTTCATTGAATCATGGAATGGTTTGGGTTGGAAGGATCTTAGAGCCCATCCAGTCCCATTCCCTGCCATGGGCAGGACACCATCCACTATTGCAGGTTGCTCCAAGCCCCGTCCAGCCTGGTCTTGAACACTTCCAGGGATAGCCACAGATGCTCTGGGAACTCCATCCCAGCCCCTCCCCATACTCAGAGGGAAGGATTCCTTCACAATATCCCACCTAACCCTGCCCTCTGTCAGTGGGAAGCCATTTCCCCTTATCCTGTCCCTCCAGGTCCTTCCTGAAACCCTCTCCCCATCTTCCTTATAAGCCCTTTTGAAGCAGAGAATTATACTTTCAGACCTTTCAACCCAAACACCTACAGGTGGAGTAACTTGTTGATTCTCAGCCTTGGAAACTTGGGATGTCTCCAGGGATGGGGAATCCACAACTTCTCTGGAAAACCTGATCCATTTTTGGGGTGATTCCTCAGCTTGTGTGGACTGGAGCAGCTCAGCCCAGGGCTCAAAGCCTGAGTGTCTCCAGAACCAAAAGACACCTTCACGCACATTCAGGAACCACAGAGATGGAGGACACAGTGCTCCCCACCCCCCTCCTCCTCCCTGCTGGGGCTCTGGAGGCCCCAGTGCTGCTCACCAGTATGACGAGTCGCACCAGCTGGGTGTAGGTCCTCTCCCCTCCCTTGCGGGTGATGATGTCCCACTTCTCAGGGGTGCACACAATGATCTGGGTTGCGTTGATCTCCTCCTTGCACAGCTGGTGGTCCCCGGTCAGCTCAGCCACGTTAATCCCGTATGTGGCCAAGCGCTGGAAGGAAACCACAAGGCAAACATGGACAGCCTCTTCCATGAAGGAATTTTCACTACATCCAATCTAACCCTGCCCTGGCACAGCTTGAGGCCATTTCCCCTTGTCCTGTCCCTTGTTCCCTGGGAGCAGAGCCCGACTTCCCCCAGCTCCCCCTTCCTGTCAGGGAGTTGCAGAGAGCGAGAAGGTCCCCCCTGAGCCTCCTTTTCTCCAGGCTGAGCCCCCACAGCTCCCTCAGCTGCTCCTCACACTCTGGACCCTTCCCCAGCTCCATCCCCTTCCCTGAACGTGTTCCAGCCCCTCAGTGTTCTGCCATGAGGAGCCCAAAACTGCTCCCCAAATTCAAAGCGCCTCCCAGCACAGGACACTCATCCACCCTCCCCTGTGTTCCAGCACAGGCAGGACCAAATCTGTCCTCACCTTCCCAAAGCTTCCCACCATCTCCTGCACCAAGGACCTCATGGGAGCAATGTAGATGATCTTAAAATCATCCACGTTGATGGTCCCGTCCATGTTGATGTGTTTCCCGATCTCCCTCAACATGCACATGAGCGCCACGTTCGTCTTCCCAGCGCCCTAGAAGGCAAGAACCACCAAATCCCATCAGATCCCTGGTTTCTTCAGGGGAAAGGGTCTCCCAAAGTCATCATCCTTGTGGATTCCCTTCACACAGGCCCCAAATCCTGAGATCTCACCGTCGGAGCACAGAGCAGCAGGTTCTCATCTGACTCCAGCGCCGCACGGTACAGTTTGCTCTGGATACGGTTCAGGGTCTTAAACCCCTCAAATCCAGCCTGAGCATATTTGGGCAACTTTTCCACAGAAACCAATTGCTGAAAAGTGTGGAGAAAAAATGGAAAACATCGAGTTCAGCCTTTGTTTCAACCTCAGAGGGCAGATGTGGGATCTCGAGGACAGGAGGGACATGTTGTGTCCAGATGGGAGAAAATCCCCGAGCCCTGGGATCATGGAGCAGGTTAGGAAAGGATCAAACAGGGCTCATTAGCAGGCACGTGCACTTCAGCTAGGGTAAGTCACATCTGACTACACATCAGAAGATCAAACCCCCACTGTGCTCCTGTGGTGGGACAGATCAGACCATATTGCTGCTTCCAGCAAAGGATCAAAAGAGGGGATTTATCCCAATTAATCCCACAGCTCCAGCCCCACGGGAAGGAGAGAGAAAAAGCAGAGCTGAGGGCTCAGCAGAGCAGCTGGACAGGGCAGAGGAGCCCTGAAACGGAAACCACTGCACAGGATGAACAGCCCACAAGTGAGAAACCAGAAACTGGGAAGTGTCTTCAGACACGTGGAAAAGAAGGGTCTGCAGGGAATGTGAGAGGGAGCAACAGCCACATCAAAGCTGCTGAGTCACAGGAAGTGTCTGTCACGGCATCAGCAACAGCTCAGGGACTCACACAATGGTTTGGGTCAGGAGGGAACTTAAAGGTCATCCTGTTCCAACCCCTGCCATGGGCAGGGACACTTGCACTATCCCAGGTTGCTCCCACCTGGCCTTGGACACTTTCAGGGATGGGGCAGACACAGCTTCTCTGGGAATTCCATCCCAAGCCCTTGCTCCCTCACAGGGAGGAATTCCTTCCCAATATTCCACCCAAATCTCCCTTTTTCCAGTGGGAAGCCATTCGCCCTTGTTCTGTCCCTCCATCCCTTGTCCAAAGCCCCTCTCCAGCTCTCTGGGAGCCCCTTTAGGCACTGGAAGGGCTCCAAGGTGTCTCTCAGTGCTAAATAAGTGGGAACTGACAAGTCACCAACCTCTTCAGCCCCAAAAGGCTTTGGTTTCAGGGCAGGCACATGAACCTCCTCGTAGCCCTTGCGCTGCCGGCGGAAGGATCCATCCGGGAGCTGGCATCGCTTGTTGGCCATGAAGTGACTGCCTTGGGCAAACACCAGATCCTCCAAATCCAGCACCTGCCTTGGAGCCAGTGCCTGGAGACAGCAATGGAAAGGGGCATGGTTTAGGGAACAACATTATCCTGGTGTTTGCACCCTGGGATGAAAGCAAAAGCTGCTGCATCCAGCTTGGAAGCACCTCTGGAGCACATCAGGGCTTGTTCGTGGTATCTTCATGCTTATGTCACTACAAATACCCTTTTGCTCTGACTAAGGATGTTTCAGGAGGACTGGGAACAGATCCAAGAGTGTTACCTCTCCTCCTTGGTCCAGATCCATGGTCTCCAGGTCTGTGTCCATGCGGGACTGCCGCACGCGCTCCCGGCGGGACCGTTCTTCCTGTGGGGAGAGACCAGGAGTCAGTCCTGGGTAGAGCCTGAGCCTCCTCCATGGGCTGCCAGGAGCTCCTGTCACACCCTGCAGGTCCTGTGCTCCCACTCCCTTTGAGCACAGGCAACCAGAGAACTAGGAACAACCATTTTTGGCAGGAAAAAACAGTGCCCTCAAGGCCAGGACATAAATGTGACATCTGGGAGAGCAGAGGAAGGGAAGCAGGAAGGCAAAACACAGCCACCAGCACTTCCCAATCCCAGAGACACCAAACACACAACATAACAGACGGCTTTCCAGCCACAAACCAGGAATGTACTAATAATCCCATAAAGCAACCCCCAAATCAGTTCTGGAAGAGCAAAGGCCAAGCAGGGCTCATCCTGTACAGCAATAATCAGGTTCAGAGTCCCATTCCAGCCCCAGAGAAGCAGAGGTAACAACCAGAGGAGTTGAGCCTCACATGGGGGAGGCCAGAGGTGAAACAGGACATTTAAAAACAGCTCATAAACGTGGAAGTTGCTGACACAACCCTTTTCCTGGGAAAGCAGAGCCCTGCGTGCCTCAAAAATAAGAAGTGGTGAAAAGACTGTCCTTTCTGAGCAGCATTTCACATGGACTGGGAGTTCCAGCTGGGTCAGCAGCTCCGCTCTCCCACCAAATCAACCCAGACAGTCCACAGCCAATCCCCCACCCTGCCCCAACTTCTGCCCATCTCACCCTGATCAGATCCTCCTTCTCCGTCTCGTGCAGCTGGTACAGGAACTTGGAGAGCTCAGGATCCGCTTCCATCTTGCCCATGATCCTTTCCTTCTCAGCTTCACTCTGGGCACTGGCCAGCAAAGTGCAGTACAGGACTGGGGGGGACAGGAGGGTGAGCCAAACAAGGGACAAACAAGGGTCCAACCTTCCCGAGGCAACAATTCAAAAGGCTTGGATTGTGGTGGAATCATGTCAGAAGAGCAGGAGGTGAAGGAGAAGATGAAAGTGGAGGTGTAAAGACAGAGGTGACAGTGAGGGTGAAAGTGGAAGTGAAGGTAGTGGAGAAGGTGGAGGGGAAGGGGAAGTAGAGGTGAAGGTGATGGCTGAGAGTGATGGTGGAGGTGTGAGGGTGGAGGTGGAGCTGAAGGAGGTGGAGGTGAAGGAGGTGGAGGAGTGAAGGTGCAGGTGAAGGTGAAGACGAAGGTCACTCACTCATCATCCGGTGCTGCCGCAGGACCTTGATGAAGTCGAAGGTGTTGAAACCCAGGAGCAGAACCAGCTGGTTCTCACATTCCCGGTCATCACTGGCAGTCTGAGAGAACAAACATGGAATGACCAGTAATCTCTGTGCCCACAGACCTTAGATCCCCGTCTTCCATGAAACTGAAGGCAAGAGGAGCTCAACAGCAGTGATAAACAAGGCCAGGTTTGAGCGACTGAGCCTGCAATAACAATCCCACCCTCCCTCTAATTCCCGTTTTTCCCACCAGACCATGATACCAAAAACACACCAGAATTAGCAGCAGAATTACAAGGGAAACGGACCCCATGGATGATGATCTCGCAGAAAACACCAACACAAACCCAACCACCTCCCCCTCAGGATATCTCTGTGAACTAAGACTAAACCCAGCCTAGTCCAGTCTCATCCACAACTCAATTTAATGTGAAGAAACCTAAATTTTTGGGGCAAATTCCTGCCTTCCAGGAATTTGCACTCCAAGGCCACTGTGATGCCATAGATCAGGTGTCCACCGACCTTCAAGATCTCCAGCACCTCATCTGCCTTTTTCTGGGACACGATGGCATCATCGTAGAAGCGACTGAGCTGCCGCTGGAGCCAGAAGGCATCGATGTCTCTGGGGTGCAGATCCTTCTTCTTGGAGCTCATCAGCTCCCCTGACGCCACGAGCTTGGGAAAACCCCACAAAAAACATTATTTCCCTGAGGCCTTGGTGTGGTGGAGCCAAAGTTTGGGGTGTCAGAGGGATGTTCGTTCTTGAACATCCATTCTGGCTGCACTCCAAGGCTCCTTTCCATCCCCAAAGCCCAACAAGATTACCAGTCCTCCAGATGATCCCAAGCCCACGTTCCATGTGACTCACGTTGGCTGAGAGGGTGCAACGCACGACAGCCTCGTCCCCTTCCATGTCATCGTCCGACGCCTCGTCACGGACTTCCCCATAAATGTCCTCATCCCCTTCCTGTGGAAAGCAGGGATCTGGTAAGTGGCTCTTCCAAACATCAAAGAGCAGCTTTTCCTTGGCAGGAATGACTCATCTGGCAGCGCATTCCCGAGGGGAACAGCCTGACTTGTGCTTCTAGTGGCAATGCGGTGCCGCGGCTCAGGTGAAGCTCCACATGGTATTTCTACTCTAAACAGGATCTGCCAGTGACTCCTCCAACAATCCCCTATTTATCCCTCTTTTCTCTCAGCCCTTTCCAAAACCAATACCAGAGAGTGTTTCTGTGCAACACCTCCACCCAGTACATTTGAATCCCTCTTTTCCATCTGTCCAGTTCCCCCACAGGATCTAAATGTCACCATCTGTCTCCCATCAGGCTGAGTCACAGTAAGCCTTGGATTAGCAGGATAAGCCACAAATCCTCCCCAGGCTGGGAAGTGGCATCTAAAATAATCCAGGTTCTGCCTGTAAGGGACGTCCCAGCCTGAGCCAGCTTCCCCTTTCTGAATGGGACAGAGGGAAATGGGATAAACATGGTCCCTGCAGAACCACCTCCAGCCTCATCTCCTACCTCCTCATCAGACTCAAACTGCACGTTCACCCCATAGGTCTCATCGATGTTGTCGTCTGCAGGGAACAGGGGAGGGAATTCAGCGGGAAATCTGGGCTACACATGCAAAACTCCCAGACCCATTTCCCACCCACATCCACACCTTGGAAACACCAAAAAAAACATGGTTTGGGGGCCTGGAAACCACCCCAAAGTGTTTCCCTGCATGCCAACAGCACCAGCCACCCCCCTGCCCAGCCCCATCCTGGGAGAGGCCCCATACCCATGTTCTGGATCTCCTTGTCGCCCCCATAGTCGGTGATTTTCTTGCCCAGGTTCACCAGGACGTGGTACCGCGTGTCGTCTGTCTGGCCCAGCAGGAGGTCGATCTCCTTCCGACGCTCCTTGTCCCGCAGCTTCTCGTTCTTCAGTACAGCCAGGACCTCATCAGCCGCCCCACAAAGAATATCCCGGGGCTGGGAAAGGGGTAACAAGCAAGGAATTCAGTATGGAAAAAGTTCTGAATCTTTCTGGGCCCCGCAAGCACCAAAGAACCACTTCAGCACAATGAAATCACCATCGGAACATCCCTGAGCCCCAAAGCAGCACCAACAGAGGGAAAAAAGGGAAGGGCAACTTTTCTTGATGCCCAGAGAAGCTGTGGATGCCTCTGGATTCCTGGAAGTGTCCAAGGCCTACCGAAAGGTGTCCCTGCCCATGAACTGGATGATCTTTAAGGTCCCTCCTAATGCAAACCATTCCATGTGCTGGTTTAGATTGGATATTGAGAAGAAATACTGGATGTCCCTGGATCCCTGGAAGTGTTCCAGGCCACACTGGACGGTCTGTGGAAGGTGTCCCTGCCCATGGCAGGGGGTGGAACGGGATGATCTTGTCCCTTCAACCCAAGCCATTCCATGTCTCCATGCTCCCACAGGATGACAGGAATGGATTAACCAATCCAAGGACTGGATCTCTCTAACCCAAGCTGTGATCCCAGCCTCACCTGGTCCCCCAGGGCTGCCTGTATGAAGCTCAGCAGGACCTCATAGGTCTCACGGGTCTCCTTAGTTTTGGGTTTGTAGATGATCCCAACCATCTCATCGATGCCCTCAGACAGCAGAGTGTAGCCCTTCATCTTGTTGATGTCATGCCTGTCCTCATCTCTCTTCCTCCTCCTGGGGACAGGAGCAGGAGGGGGACATGGAGTCAGAGCCACAAAGTACCAAAAGGCTCCTTAATTTCAAAAATAAAGAAGTAAAATTGATTGATTTTAATTTTTCCCCTTTGATTTTTGGTTCCTAACACAGAGCAAGTGACTCTCAGTGGAGAAAACAATTGTGTTTCTGACTTCCAGGTCGGTGGGGTTTGGTCTCCAGCCCTGTGCTCACATCACCACAAGGTTTTCCACTCCAATTATTCCAATGCTGGAGAAGAGAACGGTCCAGGTGATCTCGGAGCCCCTTCCAGTGCCCAAAGAGGCTCTAGGAGAGGGGCTTTGGACAACGGATGGAGGAACAGAACAAGGAGGAATGGCTTCCCACTGGAAAAGGGAGGGTGAGAAGGGGCGGGGATGGAATTCCCAGAGAAGCTGTGGCTGCCCCTGGATCCCTGGCAGTGCCCAAGACCAGGCTGGACCCTGCTCAGGTCTTTACGGTCTTTAAGCTCTTTAAGGACCCTCCCACCCCAAACCTTTCTGTGACCCGCCCCCAAACTCCCATCTGGGGACAGGAATTCCCATTCCAGGCCCAGCTCCCACTCACTTGGCTCTTCTTTCCTCCTGCATCTGGGGTTTGGTCCTCTGGGCCTTGTCCCCCATGCGGGTCCCCTCAAGCTTCCCCACCAGGGACAGCACCTCGCCCGTGGGCTCGTCCCGGCGCGTGCGATCAATCAGGGACCGGTCGGCTTGGAGCACCAGGTTGGAGTTCTGGGAGTGGGGGGAGAACGGGGTCAGGGGGGCTCAGGGAGACCCTGAAATGGAGCTGGGGGGAAGCAGGGAG
>VXAY01005178.1:0-36345 GCA_013399855.1 Oxyruncus cristatus | reverse complement strand
AAAGGCCATCTAGTCCAACCTCCACTCTAAACAGACCTAATTACATCAGGTTGCTTAGGGACTTGGGAAGGGACAACATTATATCTTCTCATCTGGAAAATGAAATGCTCCAACCACGCAGCCAAGAACAAGAGCCCTTGGGTAGGTGCTGCCTGAGCAGCCAGACATAGATGGCAAGACTGGCAAGGCTTCAAGTGCCAAGGAGACAAACATCACTCAGATGCAGGGATGCCAGGTACTGTATCATGGGATAACATGGGGCTGTGTATTAATGTCGTGTATTTGTTATCTGCACATACACTGAATGCTCTGTCTGCTTCAACATGGATGTATCTGGGAGAGAATAGGATGCATAAGAGGGTGTCAAGGACCAGAACAGCATGGTGAAAGACAGTGAATTCCACTTCAGGAGTAAGAAAGAATCTCTCTTCAGTTCTTCCAGTGCAGGAGGCAAATTTGGCTTTAAGGGAAGTGGGAAAAGGAGTTTGGCTGTTATTCAGCCACCACTTGGAAATGGCCTTGGTGGTACACATCATGGCAATTTCATGTCTCTGAAGCTAAAAGTGACTCTACAGGAGAGGTGGCTTGGCCACCAGGGGAACAGATGTGCTGGTGCAGGGCTGCTGTGCAGTGGCACAACCCTGCTGCAGGAGGCAGGGAAGCAGCAAGTCTCCCCAGGTTCCCAGCAGCAGGTCACTTCTAGAGCCAGGTACACAGCTGTGCAACACTCAGACCTTCCCTCAGGGGTTCCCTAAAGATAGCCTTCATGGGGCCATCTCAGCTCTGTGAGCACTGTGCTGTGTATTGCTCAGGCAACCGGCTCCCTTTGGCATTCGGAAATGAAGGGAATGAAAGGGCTGATATTTGAGGATGGGGCCCCACTAGCCTGAAATGTGTTTGTGGACAGGAACCCAATCACCAGTATGTGTAACTGCACTTGTAAAATAGTAGTCCTGAAATATAGCAGCTCCTGGAATGTCCTGATGGTGAAGGAAACCCGTCTGAAACCTTGCACTTAAATCTTACTCCTTTTCAGTTCTATTCTCTTTTTATTAAGGACTTGACTTTATTGTCAGTGCCAACACAGGTTAGTGAGCATGTAAGTGATGTCTTTTCTGGCTCCAGATCATTAAAATCTACTGTGGCTATTCCTACAATACCTGCAAGATTTTGAACACTGAGAGCTGTGTCAGTATTACTGCCTAGGCTGTTGCAGGTGACAAGCATAGATTAAAGATGAGTAGAATGGACAATCTGCACACTGAAGATGACAGTAAGATGATACTCTGACCCACTGCTTGTAGGCTTTTTCTGCAGAGCTCAACCACCCTCCTTTGTAGGCTACAACTGCACAGAGCAGTTCCGCCCTGAGGTGCTACGTTAGAGGGAGTAGTAGCATTGACTCTCCAGAAAAGAAAATCAGCTTGAAATCCTGTGGAGTGTAATGTTCTCCCTCTGCTGCATTAAGACTTGAGTCCCTTTGCATTCTGAATGCCTCTTATCTGTGTCTCAAGTCTGCAAGGTCAATACCAGTATTTCTTTCTTGCACCGACCTCTGGGAAAACATTTGAATGTTATTAATCTCCTTGGTGCCCTGCATGCCTAGGAGATGTCCACAAAACAGCACACAAGCAGTGCTTGGAATGAACATAATGAGACTGGTTTGATCCAAATAACAACGGAAACCTGTCACACCTAAATAAACAGGCGAGGATGCCAATGAACACAGCAGTTTGCAGGATGATGGGGTAGGAGTAGCCCATTGCTGACTCTGTAGTCAGGCTAGAGGCTCTTCAACCCACAAACAACAAGTTGTTCTGCTGGGCTCAGCTGCCAGACTCTGGTTTTATTCAGAGCACCAGGGAAGAGCTGTGGCATTGCTGCCATTCCTCTTCAGTCTCTCCACGCACTCCACAAACAATGATCTCTGCCTCTTCACCATGAGATGCTGGATGATTTCCAGTTCTGCCGGTGTGGTAAGGATGCACAGCAATGCTGTAAATGGAGCAAAACAAACCGAAAGAATCCCAGCAGCTCAAAGATTGACATGGGGAAAAGTAGCCAACAGTGAGCCAGCAGCTCTGCCACAGCAGGTCACAGGCTGTGGAACTTTAAGTACAGATTATACATGTCTGGTAACGCTCCTTGTGCTCGGTTCGAGACCTCACAAACAGAAAGCTCCAGAGGAAATGTGACCCAAGGTTATTAGTACATTAGATGTATCTGCAATTCAGCTGAGGAGCAAGAAGCTGACTCCTGTTTTTGTCAGGACTTAACTGGGAGAGTTTGGAAGTAAGATGCCAACTTGAATTGAAAGAGGAGAAATGGATAAAGATGAGGGGAGCGTTTGGGTGCCAGGTTGCACACAACTAGTGGAGAGGAGAAGCATGGAGGTGATGGGACATCATGCCTGTTAATCCCCAGTACATCTGGTTTCTTGACAAAGCAAGGCAAAGCCTGGGAAAATCTGGTGGCACAGTAAAACCAAAAGCACTCTGCCTTGCTCCTGGGCCGTGGGCAGAACATACATGTGTGTAGCTTAAATGATGCATGTGCATTTGCCCTTGCCCCTGTAGCAACTCTAGAGATGAGGGTCTGCTATAAGCCACCCCTTTTTATCTTGTCATGCAAAATTGTGCCTGCCTGTGTCTAGATGGCTCTGCAAGCTGCCATGACAAAGCCACAGGTGTATCTGAAACAAGCCAGGAGATCATCA
The DNA here is from genome assembly GCA_013399855.1 of Oxyruncus cristatus. NCBI lineage: Eukaryota > Metazoa > Chordata > Aves > Passeriformes > Cotingidae > Oxyruncus > Oxyruncus cristatus. The sequence goes on along the minus strand of VXAY01005178.1, from coordinate 33,629 downwards.
TGGTGGACCTTGGGAGGGTGTCTTGGATGACCAGCAATTCCATTTGAGGTGTATAAAAAAAGAAGCCAACCATAGTGAGAAACTACTTGGAAAGCAGAATTCAAAGAATTGTTAGGTTTGGAAGGGATCTCTGGAGACCATTTAGTCCAGCCACCCTGCCAAGGCAGGGTCACCTGGAGAAGATTACACAGGAATGCCTCCAGGTTGGTTTTGAATGTCTCCAGAGGAGACTCCATGACCTCCCTACGCAGCCTGTTCCAGTGCTCTGCCACCCTCCATGGAAATATACCCTTCCTCATGTTGAGGTGGAACTTCTTGTGTTTTAGTTTATGGCCATTGCTCCTTGTCCTGTTGCTGGGCACCACTGAAAAGAGTTTGGCACTATCCTCAGTGGATCCACTCTTAGTAGCACATTTTAAATTGAAAACTTGTCTCTTTAAACCTGTCTCTTTAAATTTAAAAGTATGTTTGGTATCAGCATAAAAGAAGCAGCTTGTCTGCAGCTGTACATTGAATTAAGGACTTTGTCTGTAACAACACCATTTATGGCCCTAGTCAATCAGATACAGCACCTGCATTTTAAACATGTATTTCCTGTTGTCAGTTTTTTGCTTCCAGCCTTATTGTCCCTCAGTTATCTCTTCTGGACTATGTTTGATAGCTGCTTGTTCCAAATACTTGGACAGACTTTTGCATCCTTTTGTATCTGAGTAGAGTTTTGCCAAGTCCAAATAGCAAACCAGGAAACATTGCTTTTACATTTGTGCTATTTAGTTACACAAATCAATAAGCCAGGACTCCCTAGTGGTTCTGTACTGCCCTTTGGTACTGTTATTTCATGTCCACATCCTCTCTGTTAATCTATATAATTCAACCAGCTTCAACCTTCACTTTTGAAAGGTGTCAGACAACCTTACTTGTGTGACAGTTGCACATCTCCAGGTGGGCATTTCAAACAGATACCCTGAAATGCCCTTAGAAATTTTCAGCTTTGGACAGCAGAGGCAACACAGATAAAAGAGATGTGCTTTGAAAAACAGCCCATCTGCGTGGCCTAAGCACTTAGCATGGTTTATAAGTGTTCTGTCACAAGTTAAATCAAACTAATCCTTTCACTTCCCACTACATTCACGCCACTGGGAAAAGGAGTTTGTTTACCTAGTTTTTAACAACTTTTACAGGGACCATGAAATCAGGAATTTATACGATTTCTGTGTTCCTTCAGCACCTTCCTTTTCAGGATCACAACGTGTCCCCTGGCTGGGTTAAGGAAACTTCCTGTATTACTTGCATTAAATTAAATTACTTGCTCACTGTGTGCAAGTAGGAAGGCAGACCCTCTCACTCTGTTCCTGAGCTCTTTTAGCACTGGATTCAGCAACTACCAAAAGCTTTCCAGAGAAAATTAATTTGGAAACTGGTTTCATACTCCTTTAATTAGTTAATAAACATTTAATATTAAGCTTTTCTTTATTATTTTAGCAGCTTAAAAAGAGCCCTCTTTTCCCTGCTGCTTGTAAGCACACAATAACAATGCTCCAGAATTCAAACTCTCAGCACCTTGACTAGTTATTTCACATTCCTCTCTGCCCATTGCCCTCCGAAGCTGTGGCTTACTTTCCCAGTGTGAAAGCAGCAAAGGAATTAGCTTGATGCCCTCTCTCATTTACTGTCATTTTTACTGGGTTCTTTCTGTCCGCACGAGGTTCCTGCATGTCTCGTTCCCAGCTGTGCTTCAGCCTGTGTGCTGATCTGCTGCAATTAATGATCCCTTTGAGCTTTAGACCCCGGGAGTCAGGATTTCCTGGTGCTGGCTGCGGACACGGATTCCTGACGCTGCAGCACTTTGTGTGAGAATAGGGGAAACCGATGACTTTTGAGGGCTAAGTTATTGCTTTTTGTTTACTTTGGCTTTTGTTTGTAAGCCACGCAATGCAATATGCATTTCTTTAGCTCTCCCATCGCAAGCTTTCCGGGCAACGCGAAAGGTGCTCACGTCCCCGTAAGTGCCTGTTTGTCATTCGCGATGGGACGCTTGCTCCTGTGCCGCTGCTCGACTGCCTGCAGGAGAACGGCGCTGCCGAGAGAGCCTCTCAGTCCTGGATTTGGGCATGCACGTGAGACCAAACCTTCTCAGCCTCGTACTCAGTCCATCTCCCCCGTGTCTCAAGCAAGACAAAGCCCCTCCGAGAGGACCAAGGCTGTGTGATGCTATCACACCCAGCCCTCTTCGCGATCCCCACCATGCTCGTTGTCCCTCTGAGCCCCAGAACTACCGAAATCCCGCACGGATCAGTCTCTTTACCCCCCACCCCTCCTCTCTCTGCAAACCTCTTATCTCTATAAACACTTCCTGGACTGCCTGAGTTCTCATACAGCCCCAGTGCTCGAACACAATTCGACTGAACAGATTACTGAAGTGGGAGATTTATGCTTTTTGCAAGTGAGGCTGCAGGTTGTTTTTGTTCCAATCAAACAATGGAAATAAGGAAAACCAAATGTTGATGTTAAAATAATCAGAGAAATCATGTGATGTGGGGGACAAAAATGAAGTTCACTGCTACTTTGCATGTGTGGGCATACTACATATCTTTGTATACTTTGCATTGCATTAACAATGACAAAAAATTAAATGTACTGCTAATTATCAAATACTTGGAGGTGCGCTTCTGGCCTAGACCTTAACCTAAGTTCTAAATCTCAGCCCTTAAAAGGGAACCTGAAAACAGCAATTGGTTTTGGTTCTAAATTCTATTGTAGTGCTCAAAAGCTCACACAAACATTCTAGGTTTTGCAAAAATAAAATTTAAAGCCATAATGTGCTGTGTTGCAATAATGGCTTTCACTTACAACTAAATGAAAGTTGGGCCAAGCTTTGAATGTTCATTTAATATTTGAACTTCCCCTCATTTTGTTGTCTTGCCTGTATGTGCCTGTGAGTGCCTGCTTGTGCTATCGCTTTTTTCCAGCTGTTCTGCAGACACTTTCTGATGTCTTCTGGCTGACTGGGTGCAGACAGCTCCAGTTGGGACACGCTGTGCTTGCCCACTTGTAGACAGATTTTTAATTGTTTCAGGTTTTGTTTTACCTGTTCCTAATGAAGTTTGTTTATTTGGGCAGAGGTAAATGAAGTACCTGTCTTTTCAGGCAGAGCAGTGAAAGAAACAGTACCAGCAAAAGGGAGGTTGTGACCATTCACAGGACCATGGCTTTTCAGAACTTACCTGTCATATACAGGAGATAACGTAATGTAGGTCTAGAGCACAGAAAAATACCTCTGCAACAAAAATCTTATCTGACCAGATTAGCTGTGCAAGAAAATAGGACATTTGTCTGTTCAAAGGATAACTTAGTTACATACCCAAGGATTTTTCTTTCAAAGAATATCATTAGATATATCCTCAGAGGAGCTTTTTACAATACTATATCGTTTACAATACTTTATCATTTAAAATACTATCAAACACTATCAAATTAGTTGTCCAGTTTATATATTAAGTTGTCCAATTATTTGAGAGAATAAGGTATTTAAGCTTTCATCTGTAATTCTAAAAGGGTTAAGAAGTCTGAAAATAAATTTTTTATTGTCTTATGTTGGTGGTAGGATTGGAAGTAACATCAAGACCAAGATTCATCCTACATTCATCCCAGGATTCTGAGGGACTGGCCCTTGCATTCTGAAGGGAAGAAGGTGAGTTTTGGCTGAGTCTTTCACTGAGGCTCATCTCTCTCTGATAACTATGTAGGGAGTCTGAATCACTCCCAACATAAAAGGGATGAAATTGATCCTTCAGTGGTACTAAGGTATTCATCAAAGCAGCTGTCCTGGGTCAGACCAAGGTCTCCTCCAACTCAGTATCCTGTCTCCAGCAGTGGCTGTGAGAAACAGTGAAAAGCAAAATCAGGAAAAGCAAATAGGATGCTTCCCTGGAGCATCCTCCTAACCTCTGTCTTTAGCTTGGGAATTTCTTCAGCTGTTTGTGTTTCCTGTGTATCTTACAACCCTCAGTAGGTTTATCTTCTAAGTACTAGCCTGACCTCCCCTTGAGCTGAGCTGTGTTTCACATATGTCAGAGTGCCTGCTGGCAGGCACTTCTGTGGGGGCACCAAGTGCCACCTGCATGTGGGCGTTTCAAACCCTACCGACAGGAGATTCTTCTGAGGTCTTTAAATCTAATGACCCAAAGAGATGTAATTGAACATAGTCAATACCTCTCTGCTCCTTCCATTTCAGGAAGAAGCTGGAAAGGTGTCAAGTCATACATGTTGCCCATGCCTTGTGCACACCAAGGGGCTCTGCAGCCACGTCCCCCATCTTCTGAGGTTTGGGCTGCCCAGGCTCATGGCCAGCATTCACTTGATCCAAATGGGCAACTTGGGATCAGAACACTGAGAAAAGAGTCCCTGTGAAAGAGCAGTGGGAATCCTGGCTGGGGTCTCTTCTGCTTTGCCTACCAAGATCCAGTGGCACTTGGTGCCATTCTGAGCTGTGTTGTGGGAATGCCAGTGTCCAGCCTTACACCTTGCTCATGCTCACCCCAACCCACTGACTTGCCTTCTTAGCATGGCCTCAGCTCTGCCTCATCACTGTGGACCTGTCTGGCAAACACAAAGTCACAGAATGGTTTGGATTGGAAGGGGACTTAAAAGGCCTTCTCATTCCAACCCTGGTGCCAGGGGCAGGAACACTTTCCACTAGACCAGGTTACTCAAAGCCCCATCCAACCTGGCCCTGAACACTTCCAGGCATGGGGCATCCATGACTTCTTCGGGCAGCCTGTTCCAGTGCCTTGTCACCCTCAGAGTGAAAGACTTCACCAAACACCTAATACAAACCCACCCTCTTTCAGTTTAAAGCCATTTCCCCTTGTCTTATCACTACATGCCCTTGTAAAAAGGGCTGTGGCTGACCCTGGCTACCATCTTCACTAGTGGCCTTGTTGCCACTCTTGGGTCTGGCTTGCTGTTCCTTGTAGAGCATCCAGCTCCTGCTATTCCCTTGTATACTTCCTGGTCTCACCAGTGAATGATCAAATCATCGAGTCATTCTGGATTGACAAACAAAACAATGTGTATTACAGTAATGTCCTCCTTTCTCCTCCGCAGCTCTGCTGCACGTACAAGTCAGTGTCTGGTCAAGCTGACAGTTTCAATCCTTCACCAGCCTCTTTCTTTTGTCCCACTGCACCCTTTACGTGAAGAACACAGCCTGACTCATAAGACTTGGTTATAAACAAGCCCAATCACTACAAGGCATAAAATAAGGAAGATTTAAAGCACATATATACTTTCAGAATATTGGAGACATAAAGAGAATGATGACTGTGAAGAAGTGTGAGAAATGCCATAGAATTATGGTTCTGTTAATGTTTACAGTAACATTATTATTATTGTTGCTATTGTTATTACTTTTATTACTATTACTACAACTGTTATTATCACTACATTATTAATTAACTTTATTGTATCAGTTCTCCATGGTGGAAATTTAGGGCATGATAAGGTGATGATCTTACTGTCTGCATGGAAATATATACAAAGCAATTAGTCTTTCAAAAAACGTATTTTGAAATAGTGTTGGAAGCTGTATTTTCTTACTGTTCTGATGAACTGGTAAGCGTCTGAGTTTACGGAGTTATTTTACAGTTATTGGGTTAAGAGAGCCATACTCTTTTTAATGCTTTTGCAAGTTCTTGCCTAAGCTCTAAAGTGCAACGAAGGCATGAGATCTATTTGCTAGCTTGAACTGCTCCGTCCTACTCACTGTCTCTAGCTCCCTGTTACAAATCCTCTGGCCCTGTTACGGGTTGCTAGGCAGAAGGGAAATAATGTCATTTGTTAAACAAAGCAGACAATGTCTTTCTTTGTGAGCTTCGAACATTCTTTCAGGGGTGTGAAATCCGTGTTAACAATCAGCTCTAAGTGAAAAGGTCCCAGTTAAACATTAACACAAAAGCCGTGACGGCAAAAAAAATGCCATTTCCCTAAATTTTACCTGGATCGCCAAACTGGTCAAGGAGCTCGTTGCCAAGGTTTTCTGACAAGAAGCAGAAACGTGAAACATGCTGTGTGCAGGAGAGGAGGACACAGGACAGACATCTGGCAGTGAGGGTGACACAGGTCCAATCTTCTACTGGGTTAATTTTTGATTCCCTTACCCTCTGTTTGAGTTTTTCTGATATGTTTTCTGGTCATTTTAGATTTTTTTTATTCCACTATAGTTTGGGATAAGGAGAAATATGGTTTGTTTAAGGAGAAATTGTCTTAGCTGCCCTGTGATAGCTCCCCTGTGCCCTCTGAACTCCACTCACTGCTGGGGTGGCCTGTGCAGTTCCAGCTCACAGATGGGCTTTGTGGTTTGCTGGAAGAAGTCTTCTGGGACTGATGGAGAGGGAGACTGTAGGAAACATCTTCTTATAAAGATCTGTATTTTGAGTGGTCTTTTCTTGCAGAAACTTTGCCTTTTCCCTGCCTCGAGTTCACTGGAGGGAGGCAGCTCTTTGACTCTGAAGGAGATGGTTGCACGATAGACACAGCTGTTTAAAGCACTCGTATCTCAGCTTTCAGAAGGGAAAGAATGCAGATCTTTTACTGGGACTCCACCGTGCCAGACACACCTGACACAAGGCTCTGTTGTGGTCAGCAAGTATTTGCTGTGTGGTGACACCACCATGTACAGGGAATGTTGTTGAACCTCTCTAACAGCTTGAGCCATACCAGGGTGTGACAGTAGAAAGGAATTTGAATAAATCTTAAGTTTCCACCTGCATGACCTCTTAACACCTTCAGCTTCAAGAATTAGGGTTCACTAAGCCACTTAAAGCCAAGACCAGGCTCTGTTGCTGCATTTTTGTTGCAGATTTGTAAGACCAGAAAGTCTGGTTTTTTAGGCATAATTTAGTTTGATCTGTTTAAAATTCCCTATAATAGCAACGGGTTTGACTGGGTGTTCCTAAGTTAGAGGATATTTTTAAAGAAGAGTCAATTTTGATTTGCATTTCCAGGAACACAGTAACTACCTCACAAATACACTGCTTTGGTGAATAGCTGTGTTTATCATCAAACCTTTATTTCGATTTCCAGTTGAAGCTGATTTAATACCTGTTTTGAAGTGGAATTAGATCAATAGGATGCTACTGTTCTAGTTTATATATCCAACAACTGAGTCAGCCTCATTTGTCTCAGATTTGCACTGGGAAAAGTGATTGGTCTATTGGCTATAGGGAGCTTCCCTTTTTGTTTTAAGTAGTTCCTTGTCAGAAGAGTTTATATATTCATCGAAATACAGATATATATATATATGTACATCATTAGCTGGCTCTGGTGTCCTGAAAGAAAGACTTATATATGTTGGGGTGAAATTAAACCCAGGTTTTAATGAAATTAAAACCACGCCAAACACCACCCACACCAAAGTGTTTTCCCGAGGGCTTGGTGTTGTAGCGTCTTTTGGGTTTCAATGTAGGAAGCCAGGAGGTACAAATGAAATCACTGGAAGAAGCATTGCAGGCCACCTACAATGCTGTTGTATAGTTACTCTCTACTGAATCCATTAAAGTGGCAAGTCAACTGTTGGTGACTGCGAGACTTTCCATCTCAAATTCTTTAGTCCCTGCAAATTTTGAAATTGAGAAGGTTTTATAAAATAAAAAGCTGTAGTTCAGAGCAGGGTATTAAAGCAGCTTTTATACACTTGTTCTGTGGGATCAGCAACTGCTGCTTCTCATCATGGCAATGAGTGCTGCAGCTTCTCTAGCTGTGATGTGTGTATACAGGCCAGGCCTGGCCAGACCTCTGTTCGCTTCGAAGATCTCTTTATTCTTCAGAGTTACTTGGCTTTCTTTGAATTGTGGAAAAAGCTCCGACACTGCAGCCACTGCCTTCTAGAAGAGACACATGCATCCATGTTTTTCCCTTGCATCACACCCAGTTGGCAGGGTAGGAGCAGAAGCAGCCTCATTCTGGCCACCTCTGTCATTCCCCATTGTCACAGATGAGGAAGTGTGACAGTCTGTGTACAAAGCAGATGACCTTTAGGGCCTGACCATCTTCTGGATCATTAAAGGGACCATTCAGTCATCAAAGTCAACTACGTACCAGAGAAGAAACAAATAATAAAAGCAATCTGAAAATAGACAGAGCAGGTATGAGCAGCCACTGCAGACTTCCTGGCCCCATCCTGTGGGTCACAGAGAGGTTGAGCTCCACTGCACTTGGCATCTACATTTCATGTGTTTGCAGTCACCAGAGTGGCTGTTCCTTCTTACAGGCAACAACAGGAAAACAGACTCTTCTGGGGAAAATTTATAGGAACTGCAAGTAACCTTTCCTGTTGAAAGGTTCCCCAGGAGACTGGGTGGTGTGTGCCAGGTGAAGATGTAATGAGTGGTGTGATGCAGCTGCTGTGCCTGCTCTTCAGCAAAACAGTGCCAACCATGTCTCTCAGCACAGATTCATCCGGGTTTTGCTGGGAGATGGCATTTCAGTTTTTGCTGCAGAGGTAAAGCCAGCTCAGCTGTGAACACAGCAAACAGGCCACCCTAATGAGCACAAATGTTAAAGACCTAACACATGCGTTCGAAAGAGCAAACAGACCATCAGCCCCATAGGAAAAACCCTTCAAGGTATCCGACTGCCCACCCTCAGCCTCAAAACCAAAGGGTGGCCTTTGAAACCTGGATGCAGCACTGGAATGAGGATCAGACACTCCAATGCTTTCATCTCATTTTTGACGGAGGAGCTTTGAGCTGATGTGGAAGTCATTTGATCTGCCTGACCTTTTGGAGAATAATTGCTGGCTTAGAATTTAAAAGTTGTTAATAATTTATTTCAAGAGAAGGTGCTGCAGCAGCAAGGCAATGCTGGAGCAAGGGTAGGGTTGGGTTTGAAATGGGAAACACATCTGCCAAGGGTAGAGTTATTTTGGATGCCACTGGAGAAGAGCAAACTGTATTAGGAGGGCAAAATAAAAGGAATCATCCTCCTCCGCTTTCAATTGATTTCTACAAGCCAATTGACTGTGAATCTTTTTAGGATCTGGAAACATTATGATCCATTTTTGATCAAAATAAATTGTTCTGGTTTACAAACTGATCTCATGGTATTTTCTAGTTAGCAGAGGAAATAATGAAAATCCTGTAAGACATCCTGTTCTCATAAAATGCCCAGCCCAATTTAGTAAATTCAAGAGGTTTTGGCTAGGCCAGGTAAGCTTTGGAGAAGCAATTGAATATTCACTCAAGCTGAACCCACACTCCAGACTGTGGTGTGAGCAGTTTCCTGCATTTCTGAGTTTCTGATGCTCTGAAAAAATTTTACTGACTCCAGAAGAATGAGGACAGTGAGAAAAAAACCCCCAAACAAACAACCTGTCTCTCCTCTGTAGTTAGTACACTGGATAAAGAGATGCACATATGGTTGCCCAAAGGCTGATGGATGGGATAAATTCAGCATGGCAAATGTCCTCTCCCCAGTGACTTGCAAATAAGTAACCATGAAAACCTCACATGTCCAGAGACCTCTTGGGAAGTAATAGCTACAAAGGCTGTTTTGGTGGCAGTGGCTTAAGGTAAAAATTACCTAGTAATTACTGCCACTATTGCATATATAAGGTGTATCTCCCACAAGAAAAAATGTGTCCCCATTCAGCCTCAGTGCTTGTGTAATTCCAATCACGTAATATTTGAGCACCTCCCAAGCCAGTCAAAAATAACCCAAAAATAAATGTAAGAAGAAGGTGTTGTTTCCTCAGCCCAGTAGGAACAGCAGCCTTCTAGGATGGCTCTGGCCTTGTGGTGGTATGGCTGAGGGCAGGACTGAGTATTTCTGTGCATCTTTGAATCCATATTTTGACAAATTGCCGATTATCCCTCTGGCCTACCCAGTTTGCTGACATTGTGGTAGGCTTTCTGATGAGGGATGTATGTCGAGCTTCTCAGTGACACTCCCTCACTTATTTTGGACCCACTCAATGCCGGGCAACATTTTCTATCTGGGAACTATTAGCATATGATAAAGAGTCATTAACATATGATAATGATGCCTGGAGGTTTTCAGAGGAACCTCAAGTGACCAAAGCGTGCAGAATGTGTGCACAGCTCAGTCAACCTATAAGTTTTAGCAATAGATTTGAGACACCAAGACAGACTTCTCAGTGGCTTCACAGAGACACTGGCTCCCTTAAAGGAAGTCCACAAGGGCAAGAAAAGATGGCTTCAGAGGGACCAACTCCAGATCTGGGCCGTGAGTGAGGCTGTTGATGTAGGTAAGCACTGCAAGGGACCTGAGGGAAAAGAGAGGGATTTTTTTTTCAGACGCAGCAAGCGACTGAGGGTATCATTGTTGCATGGGAAGCTGCTGGAGGTAGCAGGGCTTGGTGGACAGCACGCTTCAAGACAGGAGTTTTATGCCCGGTCGTTTAGGTAGGACACTCAAATATCCCATGAACAGTCAAGCTATAAAGAAATACCCTTCACATGACTTCAACAACACTGAAACTCCTGGTTTTCTCTTTGTTGTAAAATCATTCATTTAGTATCAAACATTAACTGTGCTATCAGCATTCTTATATTAAAAAGTTCTTGCCATCAGCCCACTCTTACACGTTTGAGGCGTGTGGTTCTCCACAGCATCTCCAGTCCCTGTTTTAGGAAACAGTGTGTGTGCTCGTGGCAGAGCCAAAAGCATTCAGCAAATATAGTACAAAGAACTTCAGGCAAACACAAGGAGGACTGTAGTGCTCCTTTGTGTCAGCACGAACAGGTTGATGGGTCAGAAGTTTTTTTCCAAAAATGCTAGTCAGAGTTTTCAAAGTTTTTTTAGTTTGCAGGAGCGTGGGAATTTTCTGGTTGAAATCAAAACTCCTATGAGGTGAACTTAAATCTAGTGATACGATGATTGATGTACAACTTTTATGTACCTTTCTAAGTATTACTGAATAAAATGTTTGAAGAAAATGCAACAGAGAAAAGTAGAGTTTCCCAGGATTGCTTCCTCTTCTGGCATAATTATCTCTTTTCTTCAGTCCAAATCAGCCTTCCAGAAGATATGGTCTACTCTTGCTTACTTTTCTGAACAACTTATGCCACAAATTTTTCATCTCTGAATAACCGGTCCCAACACCAGTTCCTAAGTTGTATCCATGTGTTGTTGTTGTTCTGCATTTTGAAGCAGAAGCTGTCAGTCAGTACCTATGGAAAACAGCAGCACTGATAAGACAATTAGACAGTAAAAAAAAAGGTAACATTACAAACGTAATACCTGACTTTGTCATCTCAACATCAAACAGCTAAGGAAACACTGGAATTAAAGTTAGCTGTGGAATTTCAACTCTGTCCTCTGATATAAAATACTTTTTTATTGTGTCCCACTATTCATGCCTTGCCCTAAATAAAGAGTTATCAATTTTCTAATGCACCTTTCTTCCCATGACATTCTGTCTTTATAGTCAAGCTCTCAAATATAATTCATTTTTACAGCATCATTCAGAAGTGAAAGAAATAAGTCCTTTTTCATTTGCTAGTTGTGAAGATTAATGGAAAGAATACATATTAATTTTGGTGTCTGGGCTGAGGCTGCATTTCATATATTAGATGTGGTAGGAAAAAATTCTGACCCCAGATTCTGCAGCTCATTCCAGGGAAACAAGTTCTCAGATGAGAAAAGACTTCTCTGGCCTCTTTCTCTCCTCTCTTCCTTTATTTTGTCCCTTCTCTACAGCCACATCCTTCTGCCTCCCTCCACTGTTCTGCCTGCCACCCCACACTTGTGTTCCACATCCACATGCCATCCCTGCTCTTGTCTTTCTACTTGTCTTGATGGGAGGATTCCTGAGTCTTCCCTTCCTCACCACCACACACACATCTGGCTCTTTGAATCCAGGAATTTTTCTTCTCCATGTTGTCTCACCCCAGTGAATATCACCGAGAGTGCAAGAGGCAGAATCCTGGCTCTCCTTTCAGGTGCTTGGCCTTGTTGCGGGCTGTGAAAGTCTGCAGCTGAAACTGAAAGGAAAGTCCTGCTTGAACTGTAGTTGGAACCTGCTCAGGGAGGCTGAAAACGTCAGGAGTTCAATTGCTGCAATGAAAGGAATGTCTTAGTTACCCCCTGAGCATGTGCAAATTCAGCTTCCTAAGGGCATATAATATAGTCAAATTTGGGCAGGTTTTCAGGAGGGCAAAAGGGACAACTCTGATGAAAGGCAACCCTCTCCAAGGAAGAGAGATGCCAGAGCTTTTCAAAGGAAAGGTCACAATTGCTTTCTAACTTGGACAAAACAATGAATTTTTCCTTACCCTCATTATTGGAAACGGCTGCGTTTGTGGACATCTTCCAAAAACTTCAGTCTGAGGCAGATACCTGGCATGGAAAATTTCATTCCGAATGGTTATAGTTTGGCAAAGTTGCAAGTGCTTGATAATAGGGTCTTGCAGTGCCAGGGATCAAGATCAAGCTTTCATTGCAATGTGAAAGGCCATACCTGCAGCCCGACACTTTGGTTCGTCACCTGTACTGCAAACCAAGCAGTGACATGCACTGGAAATCACTGGGAGCGATACTGAAGAAATTGGTTAGGAGGAACACTCGGCAGAGTGCTCTTAGCACAGAGGAGCTTTGGACAGAAGAGGTTACAGAGCTCCTTTTTGAGTTCTGCTTGTCTGCAGAACTTGTCAACATGAATTCGTCTGCTTCAAATAAATGAGGTTTTCAGTTTTCTGACAAATGTGTTAGCAACAGCTTGTCCACCTAGTCCTAGTTTCCAACTAATCAAGTCAGTCTGTCATTTTCATTAAGTCTGCCATCCATTTCCTTTTTTTATCATGCCATCATCACCACCTCTGCCTTGTCATGCTCTGGAGGAATGAATGCATAGACACAGATAATGCCCAAGCAAAACTGGCTGATGATGACGCATAGCATGGGATTTTTCAGGGACAGCCCATCAGCCCCTTCCTGGTGCATCCTTTCCTGAGTGTCAAACATAGTCTCTGGCTTTTTGGCTGCATTTCACACAGGATGGCACATACATGGACCATATTCTGCAGGCATAGACCAATTCCTGAAACAGGCAGAGGAATAATGAGTGGCTAATAAACATCAACAGAGCTACAAGTATTTCTGTACAGGTGTATCTGCCATATATGATTGAGAACATGGTGTCTTCCCCCATGGCCAGATGGTTGGCAGCTCAGAGTACCTCAGGACAAATGAGCCATGGCAGGAACTTGGCCATCCTTTGCTGCTGCTTTGAGACCCAAGATCAATTCATGCTAGTTTTTCACCACGTAGGTACATTGTCTTCACCGAGAACCACTGCCCTGGTTCCCCTTGGAAAGACGTGTGTCCTTTGCACTGAGCCCAGCACGGTGGATGTTATGGCAGGGCACACTGCCTGTGTAATACTAGCTCTGTTTGCACAGGTGTTGGATGGCTTTAGAGCCTGGATCCATTGATGATGTGAGCATCCAGGAGGTCTTCTGTGGCTTATGGAGTCTGCTGGGAGGCAAACGCTTTCACAGTGAAATCCTCTGCTCAAACCTTTGTAAGTAACAGTCCTCATCTTCATGAGAAGGTTTTCTTGTTGTCCAAGGGATTTCACATATTTTTCTTTGGAATAGTGGTAGAGAAATATAAAGATTTGCATAAATAATGTCTGCTTTATTGTTAGTTCATTGGAACATCAGAGAGGGGACAAAGGCAATGGGTACAGTTGTGCTGTTGATGAAATCCAGGCCTACCTTGACCGACTGAGGAATGGACCTGGCCATTTTTCTTTTCTAAAGTTGCTGGAACCTACCACACAGGAGCCCATGCCTCTTTCGTGAAATCAATACTTATATTTATTACCAGGAAGGTCAAAGGGAGGGCAAAGCTGGCTGCTAACGGGCAGGTGGGGAGAGGAGAGGGAGGAATATTTCTATCAGTGGTAGAAGGAGGATTAGAGGCAATCACAGCAGCATCTGACCAGAATTGGAACTGATTAAAATCTGAGGAAAGGCAAGAAGCGGGATGAATAAAACAAGAACGAGTTGAAAGTACAATAAAACAAATCTTGCACAGAAACACTGGCCCTTTATCTTATGCCTCGAGGGAAAACAAACCTGTTTTTCAGCAGAAGGAGTAACAGCCAGACGTTGTTTTGGGAAGGTCGGTGCAGGCTGACGTGCTCACGAGCATCCCCCGCGGCAGCCAGGTGGCACCACCGGCCATGCTATCGCCTCTGCTCCATGGGAATGCTTTTGGACCGGCTTCCCAGGCATTGCCTTTGCTGCAGCGGCATGGGACTGAAAAAAGAAGAGGATAAACTCTTGCTCAGAACAGTTATCAGAAATAAAATCCCAAACAACCTGGTGATACCTGAGAGCTCACTGACAGGTCTGTGTTTCAGTCTTTGCTGAGTAAACTATCTCAGTGCTGTCTGGACTGCAGATGTTTTCTCTAAGACTTGTAAACATTTTAAAAAGAGACAACACTGTTGTGAAAAAATGTGTGTGGGTTTTTTTTGTTTTGGTTTGTTTTTTTTCCACCCTTGTGGTGCTATAAGGGCCAAAAATTCAGTTTCGTCCATCAGCCTGAGGGAGGTTCAGTGCTCCCCACTCATCTTTTTACATCTCTGCTTAGGTATTGCTTGCATCATTAGGTGTTACCACATCATTAGCAGAGCAACAGCAACAGCTCTCAACAGGTGACCCTTTCCAGCCCTGCTAAATTCCTGCCTTGGAATCCTGCCTTCCCCAGTCCCACCACTGAGGTAGGTACAGTCATGTTCCTCAGACTGTATGGAGCTTGTTGTTGTAAATGTTGTTAACATTTTAACATGGTGAACATTTTAACACTGCTTTCCATCTGGGCAGCATTTTAATCCCCAGGAGCTGCAGACCCAAGACTGAGCTTTCCGAGGGTTGGCCTACTGGGCCAGACCATGACCCTGTCCATGACAGGAGAATTCAACAAACTACCTCTCTAACAGTAAGTTCTGTTGCTGGAATGAGAAGCAAAGAGTGGATTTCTGTTATATGTTGCACTTGAAACAATCAGAAAAAGCAGTTTGCTATGTTTTTACATTCCCTACAAATACCTTCTGCTATTTCTTTTGGTTTCTTTCCCCCTGGCTTCCACTCATCCCCCGCATGAATTTTCTGTAGGGAGCTACTTCAGCAGGAGCCAGTTTTAGAGATCCACGAAGAACCTGGTGAGTAAGAACACATGCCCCAAGTGCCATCTGGGTACCTTACCTGTATCTCATGGGTGATGTGCCTCCAGGCCATCCTCTGCTCCATCACATATGCAGCCTGTCTCTGTTCTTCTGGGCGCCAAGCCCATAGGGCTGCCCTTACTTCCTGGTCCTCCAAAGCAGAATGATATCAGAGAAATGAATCCATCCTTGTCTCCTTCCCCTGGTTTCTCCCAGGGCACTCCTGACAAGGAGGGTCCTGTGGGATATTGGTCAGGGTCAGTAAGGCTACTGGTGCTCTCAGGGCCCTGACAGCTGCCTCAAAGAGTCAACTGCTGTCTACAGACCTTTGCAGCAACTTCAGAGACTGTGGAAATGATTATTTTTCTTAACTATGGGACAGCAGTAGAAAGTTCCCACATGGAGAAGTGGCCAGCAAAAAAAACCCACCAAAGCCCACAAACAACAAAACCAACCCACAATTCCCCAGAACTTAGCTTTGCTTTTGGGACCTATTGTGTGAAATTCTGGCTTGACAAACTCCAGCCATAGCCCAAGTATGAGACACGTTGCAGAGCCAACTGATGTGTCACCCACCCACGACTTTTAAAGAGAGGGGCAAAAAATTAATAATGTGATGAATTGGACACAATGAGACCCCAACAGTCTCTGACTCACAGTGTATTAAGCACTGTGAAAAAACATGACATTTTCCCCCTCCCAAAAATCCACCCCCTTGAAAAAAGCCTTGTGGTGAGGCATCCCATTCTACCAGTTATCAGGCAATTATCCAAAATGCAAACCCACCCCTCCAAGATAGGTCCAGGGCTCTTACATAAATGGAATAAAATACAACTGAGCTCCAACAGAGGAAGAATCTATATGTAATCTGATCCAATACCAAACAAATAATGATTTCTTATTGTATTGGGTTTGCATGGCAAGGTTTTGGTAATGGAGGGGCTACAGAGGTGGCTTTTGTGACAAGATGCCAGAAGCTTCCCCCATGTCCAGTGGAGTCAATGCCAGACAGATCCAAGATGGTTCTTCTGCTGGCCAAGGCCAAATCCACCAGCGATGGTGGCAGCACCTCTGGGATAATAGATTTAAGAAGGGGGAAAAACCTGGGCACAGAGAGGAACAACTCTGCAGGTACAAAGCTCAGTGGAGGGGAGGGAGGAGGTGCTCCACGTGCTGGAGCAGAGATTCCCTTGCACCCCTTGGTACAGACCACGGTGGGGCAGCTGTGCCCCTGAGGCCATGGATGTCCCCATGGACCGGAGCAGCGACAGAGCAGAGATCCACCTGCAGCCTGTGGAGGACCCCACACTGGAGTAGGTGAATGCCCAAAGAAGTCTGTCACCCCATGGGAAGCCCGTGTTGGAGCAGGCTCCTGACAGGTCCCTGTGGCCCATGAAGAGAGCAGCTCACACTGGAGCAGGTTTGCTCTCAGGACTTGTCACCCCATGATGGAGCAGCCTGTTCCTGAAGGACTGCACCTCATGGAAAGGGACCAATGCTGGAGAACTGCAGTCTGTGAGAAGGAGTCTCACAGGAGAAATTTCTGAATGACTGACTTCCTTGGGAGGAACCCCACACTGGAGCAGGGATAGAGTGTGAGGAATCCTCCCTGTGAGGAAGAAGGAATGGTANAGGTTAAGTCCAGGAAGAAGGGCGGGTGGGTGGGAGGAAGATGTTTTAAGATTTTGTTTCATTCCTCATTACCCTACTCTGATTTGACTGGTGATAAATTAAACTAATCTCTCTGAGCTGAGTCTGCTTTGCACATGACAGTAATTGGTGAGTGATCTCTCCTTGTCCTTATCTCCACCCACGAGCCTTTCATTGCATTTTCTCTCCTTGACCAGCTGAGGAGGGGAAGGACAAAGTGGCTTTGGCAGAAACCTAGTGTCCAGCCAGGATTAGCCCACCACATTCACCTATTAAAAGATTTTCTTCATCACAATCAACAGATTGGACTATGCTTTCTCCCTTGCACTCCCAACGCCCCCTGAGAACAAGCCCAAAACCATCAGTTACAGGATGCAGAAGTACAACTGGGGGCAATGCATCTGGAGGAGCACAGCTCTGCTGAGGAAGCTTGTAGAAGAAGCTTTGTAACTGTGCCATGCCTTGCCAAGACTCTCTTGCTTTTCCCCGTGGTTTCCAGGCAAAATTTCAGCAAGTTCATGACCAGTTTTGAGCTGGAAAACAACGTCAAATTAAAAGAAAAAGAACAGAGTAAGCAGTTCATCTCAGCTGGAGATGCTAAAATATCTCTGCAGCGGGATGTACTCCTTATATTTTGCTTGCTGTGGCTACCTCACCTTTGGAGAGAACTGTGTAAGCCATGATGTGAAATCCAAAGAGCAGGCAGTGTTTTTAGGTGCTCATTGTGTGTTCTGTTGCTGCACATGTGAGCAGTTCCCCCTCACAAACTTGGTCTGTCTTTCATCCTTGCTATTCCCTTTTAACTCCTTTCCCTTTTGTCTCAGACACATTTCCCTCAGTGTCTCTGCAGTTCACTGCAGCCCATCTTTCCCTGGTTTGCCCACCAACTCAACCATTCTTTACAGAAGGACAAGAACCCCTCCTGTACAGGCTAAAAAAAAAAATCCTCTAATCTAGGCTAAAATTCTTTCTTGATCCTGGCTATACACAGACTCAAACTCTTGGCTCAGTAGACCATCCTGCAGGGTATCCATATCCCTGCCCAGGGTTGCAGCCCCAGCAGGAGTGACCCCACAGCCTCTTGTCCTACCAGCTCCAGTTGGTGACACCTGCCATGCAGTGACGTCCTTAGCCCAGAATGAGATCCTGTGGTTTGAGCTGGAAACCAAAACACAGCTTCTTACCAGAAACCCCATGTATCATGCTCTTATTACATACTTGAATCATAGGAAGCTTTTATCACTGTCAGTCGGTGGAGGGGAAAAAAATGCTCATTTTAAAATACCCGAGAGATGTGGTACAGGCAGTTCTGCACGAGGATATGAATAAGCAATTTTTGTAACGATGCAAGAAGCAGCTCTTTCCTCATCCTGCACCTTGACTCGATACTTAAAACTGCTGTTTAAAAATTCTGTTTCTGCAAACCAGCTTCTTGTGGTGATAATCTCTTACATGGAGATACTTAAACCCTGGACTCCTTGCTCACTCTCTTAACTGGACCAGAGAGACGATTCCCCTCAAAGAGGGGAACTCCCTGCTCCTGGCGGTGGCTCAAACATTCACTACAGGGGGAAAAAGGTGCACATCTGTGCTGTGGTGGGGGCAGCAAGGGCTGTAGCCAAACCCAGCTCTGCGTGCTCAGCCCTCCAGCGTCGCAGTTGTACCTCACACTGATGACACAACGCGCTCCAAGCACAGCAGTGGGATGGCGCAAACTTGCCACAGCAGCCCTTGAGCACTCTGAGCTCCAAGGCTTGCGGTTTTCCACCAACAATTGCTGAAATAGATCCAAATATAATATGAGAAGCGATGTTGTGTCAGTTTAAACAAATTGCTTTTAGGGTAAATGTTCTCTTTTGCATTTAGGCTGGTTTGGAAAACATGTTTGTGTTGTTTTTTTCTTTTTAAAGTGTGGTCCAGGGTGAAAAATAGCTTTTCTTGGTTATTGAATGAAAAAGCTCTTAGTATCAAGGGATGATTGTTTCCAATCCATGTAGGTCAGGGTTAACACTGAGTAATTCTTAGCTAGGCTAGTTAATGACTATGATATGCAAAGAATTTTGTTTCCAAACCAATCCAAGCCAAAGGTTCTCCTCAGCAGCATCATAAAATCACTATGACGTCCCTCAGAGAAGAAGACGGATAAACGTGCATATAGACTTTGTTAGTTATAAATCTTTGCATCTTATTACAATTTTCTTCTTTTTTTTTTCATACTGACTTGGAATAAAGGCAACATCTTTCTTTGTCCAATCAGCCTGTGCAGAGATTACCCCATTTTGAAAATGTGGCAACAAAACGTTGTGAAGTTGGTTTTCAGTATTGCCCAAATGTTTTTTAGTGCTTTCAACTATGACCAGCCTGAGAAATGTTATGCTTTTTTTTTTTTTTGGGAGAAAAGCCATTTATTGTTTGCTGAAACAACATTTTTCCTCTCAGGAAAATGAGAGTTTTCCAGTTGCCACTGGTGCTGATCATGTTAAAAAAACCCCTCAAGAATTCCCCTCATGTGAGCAGTAATCCATCATCTTCGCTGAAATGCTCACCTTTCCCTTCATCTCCTTCATCCTCACCAAAGAGCTAAAAGGAAGAGCATGGAGAAAAAGTGTCTGTCAATCTGCTGTGCTTGTCCCAGGATCTACAGGGTGTAGGATCTGTGTGTTTGTTGGTGGTGAGGTGACCAGAACCACAGGAGGTGGAGCTGTGATGAGGAAAGACTCAAGCATGTCTGGGCATGGGCACTAAAATACCAGAACTGACTTCGGAGGTCTCAGCACCCATGAGTGGAACCACCAGACGCAGAATGACTGGACAGCATGTTTTTGTGGAAAAGTCACCAGTGAAACCTTGCAGTGAGGTGTCCTGTGGGTTGTGGTTTTTTCTTCTTTTCTCTGCACATATTACAAAAATGTGTATTTCACAGTTGTTTTGTACAATAGTGGGGAAAACCTTGCTGTGGGACAATAGAGGCAAGTGGATAGAGTGGATCCAACAGGAATTACATGAACCTGCTGAAGAGATGTTAGTCTGATCCAAAAGGGTAAGGACCTGTAGGGAAGGGAAGCAAAACATTCGTTGCTTTTTTCGTATTTCTACTGTACATGCTGATTGAACAGCAACATTTGGTAATATTTGTAAGCAATTGTTTAAAGCTCCAACAGGAATGTGCAGTGGAATGTGCTTTTCTGTTGTACTTTTCCTCATTTTGAACTGGAATGTTTGTGTGGAGGTAATCACTGCCACCCTTAATTTCCTTGGGAGGGAAAAGGAATATGTAAACCTGTGTCTCCAGTTAGTGCTAGGGATGAACAGATCGAGAAAGGAATGGGAGTATGAAAGGATATTGGCTACTAGCTCCATGGGTGAATGTCCACTGGGTGCAGAGATTGCTGTTGCCAATACTTCAGTCATTTGTTCCAGAGCAGTTTGTACAACTGGATTTGGTGCCAAAGAAACAGTATGAATCACAGAGATTTTTACACTTCCCACTTTAAGAGACTTAAAGTTGTCCCTTATTTTTGCTGTGGAACTTTTTCATGCCGTTCTGTAGAGAGTCATGCTGTTGGGGTACAGCAGTACAGCTCTGGACAGGTTGCACAGCGCCTGTGGCTGCAAGAGGAGGACAGGAGGGAAAGGAGGTGTGAGTGCAGAGACAGGGCTTAAATGTTTTCAAGCTGGATGGTTAAGGCAGATGTGCTGCACCTGGAAATGAGTAACTCCTAGTGAAGCATACTGCAGGCAGCTTTCTGGGAGATTTCTAGGAATCACACAGACATTGAAGTTCCTGCATAAGGAAATGGTATCAGGACTGTCTGTCCATGGAGGAAAGAAGGGCTTGTCCTTCCAAATCACTGAGGTATTTCAGAAAGAAAGGAGGGTTAGTCATACAGTTTGCACATTCCATGCTATGAAAGAGCAAATTCCCTGGGTCAGAACCTCTTTCTCTACTCCTTTCTTCTATTATAGCATAATGGACCCTTTTTCTCCCCTTTGGGATGGAGAGTCTCAGAGTCCCTAATTAAAGCAAAGCTTATTGCAATGCTTGAGTTATATCACTGTATATTGCGAAAATTTTCTCTTTAAAATAACAGCAGCCCCAGACTGTCATGGAAATAGACACTGGATTGTTGGCAAAAGTTTGTTTTATGCTCTCAAAATATATTTTGAATGCTTAGGTTTGTGGTTTTGTTTACTTGCAGTGAAATGCATTTGGGGCTGGTTTTGCTGGTTTACAGTGGTCAGTCAGACTGCTGCTGAGGATACACAAAAAGTATAACTGTGTAATGTTTCAGTTTGTGACCCTTTCTTCCTCTCTGGACCTGCTGTGGCATCACACGGCCTTGCTCTCGTCCCACCGTGCCTGCAGGTAGTGATCACCAAGAGTTTGCAATACCAACACCTAATGCAGTGACTAAAATGAAAGGCAGAAGTGTGTAAGTGGTGTAAATAATCATGTAAGTGGTGTAAATAATCATCATGAATTTATTTTTTACACAGAGAACACCAAAAGAGAGGTACTGAGATCATCTGTTGCTTGCTGGAAGATGCTGTCTTCACAAGTAAATAGAAGTGCTGCTTCAGAAAACACACCCCACTAGATGAAAGGGATAAACCCATACGTAGTAAATAAATTGCCTACTTATTGCTGATCCCCACCTATCCCTGGTGCATAAAGAAAAATGGATTGGAAATATTTTTTTCTGCGTATCTAGACCTTGGGCTTTGATTTTCCAGTGGGATGAGAGAAGTAAAGTCCATGAGGAACAGAAAACTTAATGAGGTGCCTTGGGATCAGTCAGTCTCCTCCTGCTACATTAATTAGGACAGAGATCAGAAGGTGAGAGAGCCTTCCAGGAATGGCTGCCTCAGGAGAACCGTGGATGTATTTATTGGGAGAGGCTGACTCTGGTTTTTAGGCGTGGTGTGTGGATCAGCAGTGAGCTTTTGAAGACAATGTCCTGATTGTTCACACTTACTGTGCTTTAGTTTGTATCATGGAGCAGTCTGAGGGTGTATGATCTGGGCTCTTTTCTTGGTGATACTAAGATGGAAAAGCTTCAAGTGAGCTGCAGGAACAAGTGGGCATTTGTTCTTTGTGACCAGACCAGAGCTAGTCCTCTGTAAGGACACCCTGAAGGGTGTAGGGTACACAGGGTGGGTCATCAGTCCCAGCTCCTTCGCTACCTAGTACAGACATGGCCAGTGTAAATTTCTCTGCTTGTCTATTATTATTCCCTGTACCCAATGCCAAGGCTGTCCCAGGGATCTGCCATCTGGAGGGTGATGCAGAGTTGACCCTGCCAGGGTAGCACTCTTGGAAGCTGCTGACCTTGTAGGAGAGATGTGTCTGGGCTAGAAACTCAGAGAAGGGAACAGAGAACCTGGTACGTGGTTGACTGCTTACCAAAAGATTTTGCCGGTGTATGTTGGATAAGCTCATTGCTTTGGTAACCCCATTTGCAGAGGGCAGTGGCTAATTAAAAGGTCTTTTCCTTGTCCTTGACCATTCTTCTCTATCCAGGCACTGCCTGGAGAAGGTCAAACAGGGAAGAACATAGAAACAAGGTGTAGAGGGTCTTCAAATAACTACTGATTGGTCAGACTGACAAGACTGAATCTCAATAATGAACAGGTTTGTGCTCTCTTTTTTTATTTTTCATTGGTTGTTTTTGACCTGAGAAGTGTCAGAAACCTTTGTGTTATCTATCTTCTCTTCCTCTTTTTCCCCTACTTTTTCTTTTTTTTTTTTTTCCTGGCGGATTTTAACATAATGAACTCATGAACTTTTAACCTTCTGAATGATCATGAACTTAGAGGGATGATCTTAATCTATTTCACATCTTTTCAAAGACTTAATTTAGCAGGAGATAACAAACAAACTTGAGAGTGGGGAGCTGTACAAGCTGCATGAATTCCTATTTGTTCTACCAAAAGTGGAGAAACTTCACTAAGTATCTAACTCCGTAAGTTTCAAGAGCTTCTACATGTTTTCTTCACAACATGGAAGTCAGTTTTTCCACAAAGCCACTATTTACCTATATTAGGATGCTTAAAAAATTATACACAGTGCTCAAGAGGGTCCCAACTACATGTGAAGAAAGAGCCCTTTTTGTGTGTAAATGGGGGAAAGTGTCTGCTGTATTTCTACAAAACTCATGCTCACATGGAAGGCACTGATCTTCATGGTACTTAGAAAATACTTTCAAGAGTTTAGGTTATCTCCAATACACTTAACAAAGACTTGTTATAAGGTCTCAAAAAAGGACCATAAAACTTTATGTGACAGCTTCCCGTATGGTTAGAGAGCCACAAATACACTCAACTTTTCTGCTTGGATATGCTTCCACTGAAGTCTCCCCTAGGAAGTTTCATTGCTTAATTTTGGCAAAGAGGATTAATTTTATGTCTTTCAGTTTGTGTTCTGAGAAAAAAAATTTAGAGAAGCAAGATTTTAATTAAAATTATTATTAACTATTAGTTCTCACATCTCATTGCACATTTCCGATCTTCTTTCACAACACGCTTTACTGATTCATTTTTGTAGAAAATTATAACTAGGATCAACAAAAACAAATCTGAAATCAAACATTTAAACTCAAGTTGAGGGTTAACTTGTATTTGATTTGAGAAGGAGGAGTGGTACCTATGAGTCAGTAAGTTTTATGGCATATTTCACACAGAAATTTACAACTGATGGGAATTAGTTCATATATCAACCTTTCAGTATTTTGGGGTTATATGTGAAAAACAGGGTTCTGTGTTTATGGAGGAACCTGATATTGCATGTAGAAGCCAACTCATGAATAATGCTGTAGCATCACATGCATAAATGTTCTCAGCAGAGTTTTCTTTAGTTTTAAATGAAAAACTCAACCTACAAATAATTTCTGCTGGGATTACATCCTGCTTTCTGGTCATAGCTGTGTGGACATATACAGAGCACCAGGAATTAATGTCATGGTAAAGCTATTGCTGGGTTTCAGCATTGTGGCTGCATCCTCTCCCCACCAATCTGTTCCTTGTGATGCAGGGATATCCTTTCTCGCTTTAGCCATAAAATCATTTAAACAAACAACTTAACAACACTTTCATTTGCCTCTTCTTTCTTTTCTAATACTGTAAGTATGTCCTGTAAGTTGTAACTTCTGTTTTGTCATCCAGAAACCCAGGTCAGCAAATAGTAACCAACAGGGAAAATACTGATGTTACGTTTGTTTGACACCAAACAGATACCTTAGTGCAGTCCAAGAGCTGCTTTAAAGCATTCTGGCAAGATAATATGATTTGGACTTTTGATACTACCATGAGTGTTGCATCATGTTGCAAATAGTAGAACTGCACACTGACAAAAATATTTATGACTCTCCTAGGAAGGCTGCAATCAGGAATTTATTGTTATTGCTGAGATACTGAAGCTTAGCATTTGAGAATCTTTCCTTACTCAGAAATCCGTAAGTTTAGTGCCATATTTATTGTTTGAAAAGTTTCCTAAGAACTTGAAAGAGGTGATTATATAGAAAATGTTATAAAAAATTTAGGATTTAATTAGCCATGCTCACACTAAGAGATTCTTCTCATGCAGAAACAGAAACTTCCTTAGGGTAAGCAGTTGCTCTAAAACAATGCAAATTGCAGTTACTTCTTCACAGAGATTTTAAAATTCCAAATGAGTGCACAGTTAATTTTTTCTGCAGCTATTGCCTCTATCTGATACTTTTGTTGCTTGGGAGTTCCTATTCAGCTGATAATGCAAAAAAATTATATCAAAATACCTATTTTCTGCCTTGAGAGAAGTAACCACAGGAGGTGCTGCTAGCCAGAAACCATACTGCATGATTTGCGCCCTATATTCAAAATTTTCTAGGCTCTTAGACCTTTAAAGAAAAATGTTGAGTCTATTAAAGGTATAATATTTATGGTTAAGATATTTAAAAGTTAACATGAGGGTTGTTTAATAAAAGAGGAAAACAGTCTTTCTATGTTTGAGGGGAAGACAAAAGAACTCCAATGTAAGGAGAAGATGTCTGCTTTTTGGGCAGCAGCTGCAACAGGGGGTTCTCTCTCATGATCCATTCTGCTAACCTTTAGATTTCAAAAAAAAAGCTGTAATCAGAAAAATGGCAAAAGCTTGAGGTTGGCTTGAGCTTGGTTTGAGCAGCCAGACATCCTCTCACACCGAAGTTTCTTCTCAGGCAGGATGTGGATCAGGGAATGAACTCCCCAGCTAAAGATTATGCTTCTCCAAAGAGTCCTTTAAACTGGCAGGGATTCTGGGAAAGAATTAGCTTTTCTGAAGATCAGAGCAACAAGGAATCTCTCCTTCTCCAAGACCTTCTGTACTGTTCTTCTGACCTGCCCCCCACAGGTGACTCAGGGAGCTGGTGTGTGAATGGAGTCCACCCAGCTGGCTCAGTGTCAGAGAAATCAGATAAATCAATGCTTCTTGCTTCAGTTTCCACAAGGAGTCCCCTGAGTTTCAAAAAAAAACCCCACAACAAACCCAAGCATATGTACTCTTGATGGGAAAACCCCCTCGAGCTTTTCAGGACACATAAATAATTAAGATTTTAACCTTTGTCCAACAAACCCAGTCTATGTGTGCAGCAAATCCAGTGTGGGCAAGACTAACTCTTTCTCATTTTGTAATGTTATTGTACTGATCCCTTTGGACGGAATTACATTAATCTAACTTTTACAATGAAAAAATGTTCAGCTACACTTGTAAACAGAAGTACTCCATAGCTTTGAGCAGAAGTCATTATATGACAGTATCTTTCTATTCCTAGTGTTAGCATTAGGACAGGAAATCCTTAAAGGAGACCTAAAAGCTATTTTTATTTATTAAATGTGGTGTAATATTGAGATATTTAGCAATGACCATCATATCTAATTATGCATTTGAGTTTTTTTCTTTAGTATAAGAGATTTGATTATGAAATTGCTTCTTATTTTGCTCTAGTGGAATTGAATTGTACTTGAAATTTCTTGTAGGCCTTTGGTAAAATTTCACAATCACATTTTCATCTGGAGTTAAGTATGTAGTAATGATGATTGACTTTATGATTAATCTACTTCAGTTCCTTCATAAATACCTGATTTAAATTTTGGACTGTAAGCAACTGATTACTATTTATTGTCATTGTTGAAGACACTCTGATATGGCTGGCTACTAGTTATTGCCAAAGTGTGAGTAGTACAGCTGTAGATAATCAAATATTTTTCAACTCATTATTCAATTGTTTCTCTTTGTTCATCTGCATAACTTATCCTATGTTTTAGTGATTCTGTTAGAATCAGCAAGCTATCTAGTTAAAAGTAAATAAGTCCTTTGGCAGTCCTCAAATGTATGAAGGACAAAGTGTGAATGCGAGTTTTGTTTTGCTCTAACTATTGGTAACTGCATCATTTACTTATGGCTTCCTTCAGCCAGTCCAGTGAAAATTATTTTATTTAATATAATCTTTACTGATTACGAACTTTAAAATTTTGGTTTAGCAATTGAACATAAAGTGATGTCCAACAACTCTGTGAAATATTCTGTTTTTCTTAGATATGCTGTCCGGTTAGAGATTTTACTTTAAAGACCTCACAGCCTGGGTGAGGCGATTAGGAAATGCTGCCTGATTCGCTTTATCTGCACCCCACAGCCCAACAAAGACTTTGCTTCTAGATGCAGACTTGAACTGGAGGCAATTAGATGCTTCTGCCTCCTGATGAAAGCGGAAGGTTGTGCTAGGGAGAAAGGTAGGCAGCCAAGTGCTTGTGAATCCCCTTGTCAGCAAGTGCTCCTAATTCGTCCTCACATTTCTTATGTTACTCTTGGGGAACCAAAAATCCTCGAGATCTTC
This sequence comes from Oxyruncus cristatus, assembly GCA_013399855.1. Taxonomy (NCBI): domain Eukaryota; kingdom Metazoa; phylum Chordata; class Aves; order Passeriformes; family Cotingidae; genus Oxyruncus; species Oxyruncus cristatus. The sequence continues at coordinate 6,938 of VXAY01005178.1, read as the reverse complement.
CCTAATGCTGCTTGCAAGGCGACGTGAATTCATCTGGCTGCCTTGAGAGCTCCTGAGGCAGCACTTGCTGATCCACGGGGGTTGATCGGTATTGCTGTGGATTCAGAGCAGTGCCATCCTTTCCTGGTGTGTGTCACACAGGTGAGCTACCCAAGCCCTGTGATATGCTATTTGTTGTAGGGCCGTAATAATCTATTTGCATTGATAGGTTAAAAACTTTGATAAAACCTTTAAAACCCTTTCAGAGGAGGCTCTGCTTCCCTCTTTTGTGCGATGTTGCAGGCTAACCCATGAGTTTCCAGCAGGCCAGGCCTCTGCATGTATTGCGCCTATATATATGAAATAAAGGACCCAAAAAAAGCTCTTAAGAGAGGACTTCAATGGTCTTAAATGCTCTCTTTTGAAAGGCACTGAAATGCTCTATCAGCCACCTTGTCATCCACGTTCCACATGCTGCAGCCTGGTGGAGGTCATGCCCTCACAATGGTAAATGAAACACATTCAGCTCAAAATGACCTGCCCTGGTTTCCTGGCTGCTCCTCTGCCTGGGAGCTTTCTGCTCGTGGGGGCGGGGGTCACCCACCCTGTGACCCCTGAGATGGGGCAAAACAAGGAGGATCATTCTCCCGCTCCACGGGCTGACTTACATTTCTCAACGACCAGGATGTGAAGTGATTTACATTCCTAAGCAGCAAGTCATGTTTTTTTGCATGTGGTCTTCTAGCTTGGGAGCAATTTTAAGAAAGGGCCAAATTTGTGTAGCTTCTGAGAAAGGGGAAGCAGTTCACAGGGGACAATGTGAATGCAGCCATGGCTAATTCCCAAGAGTCTTGCACAGTGGCTGAAAGCTGATCTGTGACAGGAGTTAGCACAACCCGGCTATAAAAATCAACCTCTCCGGCCGTGTTTGTTCTGTCAGAAGATCATATTTTAGGCATTAAATCTGCCCAGATGATTTAATCATGTAGCTGTGCTCTCTTCTAGATGTCCTGGTCCTCTGTTCAGTTTTTGTCCTTAGTCTCCACGTTCTTTGCAGTTGGTCTGTTGGATTAGAGCCTGTGTGCCACACTTAAGGGGTGTGTGCACATTTTAATGACAGTAAAACGTATCTTTTCAGACCTTCTGCTCCACTATTATCCAATGATTCATCTCTTGCATTTGTCCTTCAGATGGTTTTCTGAGGTGCTAAACCAGATCAACATTGACCACATTTTCTGATTTTCAGTTGTTTTTAATGTCCTTGCATTCTAGAGTACCCTTTCTTCCGATGCTTGATGAGAGTCCAGCTCTTCACTGAGCAGCCCATAAAAGCTTTGTCTGCCCTCTCAGTGCTACCAAATCTTGGTAGTGCAGATCTTCTATTTCTGATGATTACTTCAGGTTATGTGATTGATGAAACTTTCCACAAGGTTTACAAGTTCAGGATTTTTAGCAGAAGTAATGCAAAAATGATTTTGTTTTGTTTTCACATGTGTTGACCTCACTGCCTAATTATTTTTATTGCAAAATACTCCAGGAATTGTTCAAGTAAGATTTTAAACAGCTCCTTTGAGCTGGGAGTCCTTATCAAAACTCTAATTGCTCAAGAACAGATTCTTTGACCAGGTTAAAACACAAAAATGAGCAAGGTAGATCTCCTTTGAGTGCTGGCACTGTTCTGCATTTCTTACATGTGGTTTCTGTTTTCCAAATAGTGAGCTAAAGGAAATGGCAAACTGGGCCCTGAACTGACAGGAGTCTTTCCAGTTTGCCTGCAGGCAGTGGATTCCACCCAGCAATACGCAGCCTGCTAACGAAAAGAGATGTGATTTACTTTCAGAAGCACACTTTAACAGTGACATAATTACTGAAATTCACATATTTTGCTGCCTGTGTAGCTTACTGCCTCATGAAAAGTTTCTTTTTATTCTTCCCGCCGAAGTAACTCTTCCAGTATGATGCAAAACTATAGAAGTTTAATTTATTTCAAGCAGTTTTTAGCCAGCAGCTCGTTCACTACCCAAGAGGCTGTGTTGGAAATCAGGTGAAATACCATGGCTTACCACATGCAGCCCAGCTAACACGCAATACGACAGGCTCTGAAAATCGCAAACGTAGTTATAAGACTGTGGGTTACTTCTGGCTTTACTGGTTCAACAGCTGTTTGATCTCAGTGTGCAATGACTTCTGTTTCAGTATCCTTACAAACATCTTGCACGCTCTTTTATACCCTTTACTTATGTGATGGAAAAAAAAAAAGCGCCATCAGGCATACTTAAAAGCCAGAACTTATTACTGGAGTCCTACAAGCTTCACAGAGGTCTGCCTTTTTGAGATTCGGTCCTGGAAGCTGATCTGTGTGTGCGCTGAGTTAGTGACATGTTTTATATGTGTTCTGCCCTAGAATGAATGATAGGATGCTTGTAGAGGAAAGGAGGTACTATAAATAAGCAGAAAACTAATTCTCGCATTGAAAAATCAAGAAAACTCACATTTTTGAATTTCAGTGTAATTTCAGCTTAGCTGTTCCTTAGTGTAACAGGCAATGCTGCTTTTTTTTTAAGTAAAAGTTGATGTGTGTAGTCATCAGGAAAAGTGTGTCTTTGTAAAGAAGGAGGCAGGCAAGGGGCCCATGAGCAAAAAGCCAGTGTTTGTGCTGCGTCAAAGAGGGAGAAGAAAGTCTAGTATAACCCATCTCTGCAGCTCATGTGTCAGCTGCATTATGCCAGTGGTGATAGTCAAACCTGCAAGCTATGCCAGTGCTGCACCACCCACTGCACCACCCACTGCACATGTGTATTTGCAACCCAAATGTCCCGTTCCTTCACATTTGTTCTGGCACTTTGTACCCACATTTCTGAAATCAAAGGCACTGCATGCCCTGGTAAGGCATTAGTAATATCATCTGACTTCATCTGTCCAGGCAAACCAGGCATTTTTAGTTGCTCTTTGTGACACAGTGGTGGTGATTTCTGTGCCTCAGACACCACTCAATCTGCCAGTAAATACGAAGTCAGATACACTGGGGTGTTACCTCCCAGTGATGCAGGCCAAATCCTTAGTATACCAGTGTTTTTAATTGATAAAAGTCATACTAAATCCAGCTATTTAAAAAGAATTTCAAACCAGAAACTTACTCCAAATATATGCTAATAATAATCTTTTCTCCATAGTGTAATGTCTGTTGCAGATTCTGCTTTATGGGATTGTTGATGTCAAACCCACCAAAAAATATTAGGCTAAAAATCTGAAACTAATTAGGATATAGGTCAAGAGCTGATATTTCATATCTTCATTATGTTGCTCCTTGAACTCACATCATATATATGAAGCTTTTACTATAAAGCACTTTACTACTTTATGCATCTGTTAAAAGATTTAGAATGGAAAAATTCAAGGTGTGTCTTGTGTGAAAAAGCCCAATAATAAATTCCTGCTGCTTCAGCACATTATTTTAACAAATATATTGAGTGGAAAGACTGGCTGAAGATTTAACATGCTACTTAAATTCTTACCCCCATTATTTTCTGAACTTTCAAATAAAAGCCTTGCAATATGTATGAATGGGTTCTGAAATATCCGTTGTTGGTTCAGGTGTTCAAATTAAGCTCTCCTTTCAATCAAAGCTTGGCTCTTAATCCAAATTTCAAAAAACGAACTAAGAGAGTTTTATTCTCTCCTTTTAAGAAAAGTGTATGTATATATTTTGTCATGTCACAAAACACTTTACATAATACAAAAATAACTTACTTTACTTTGCCCTAGGACAACTTCCATTCTGTAGTAAAAGTTACTTTATTATCAGAAAAGCATGGTGAAAACTGTTACATAGCTGAAATCCTGAAATGACGTGTGGATTCCCAGCACAAGACTTGCGACTTTCATGGCAATAATTACATTTCTTTAAGAAGTTTCCCCTGCATTTAAAAGAACTTCAAATAAAGCTGTGTCAGGTAAGCTCCAATAGGGTGACCACAGAGCCTAGAATGGAGAAGACAGGAGTCACCACGGGCTTAGACTGCAGGGAAAGAGTGGTTTTGAAAAATTTCTTGTATGCAGTGAGCACTGACCTGGTTCAAAGTCAGGTCCCGGGTGTGAAGCTGCCATTGCCACTTCTGGGAGGAGACTTTGCAGATCTTTACTTTCATGGGGTAAGTAATTCCCATCCAAAAGACCAGAGGCTGGCCAAGGAAACATGAAATTTAAACAGTGAGATCAGAACGGCTTGTCTTAACGGCCTCAAAATGGAAGCTTGGAAGGAAACTCTTTTTCTGTTCCGTAACCCTTTTATTTTTAAACATTTCAACATATTCCTTTTCTACAGTGGGACGAAAACAAGACCATCTGAAGCTTTTTTGAGAAAAAGAGAGAGAGAGAGAGAGGAAAACTCTTTTCTCACAGCTTGTAGTTAAATCTGCTGCTTATGAGGCCTCTTGCCTCTAGGGTGCTTCTTTCTCCTCCTTGGACATTGTCATGACTGAAGAAGGGCAGCTACACATTCAGAAAGGAAAATGAAGATTTGCTGCACCATTTTCCCCAGGATAAAAAAAAGCAATTTCTCATCCTTCATATCTCCTGGAGAGAAAATTCTAGGCTTCTGGGAGGGCTCTTTGGGTATTTACCTTGTCCCAGTTTCTAACTGAACCTGGAAACCCTTCTGAGCAGGTCCCACCTACAAAGAAATGGCATCTGTTTCCAAATAATGATGATGATGATGATAATAATAATGATAATGTTTTATATCCTACTGGGAAATCACTCATGAAAATGTCAAATCAGTCCCCATTTAGGGCATATTTTCCAGAAGTCCTGCTTGATTTTTCCTTGCAGCGAAAAATCAAGATGGTTTTTTACCTAGTTTGGTTTCTACCAGTTTAGCACTCATTTCATTGTTGATCCAACTAGAAAATGTTTCTTTGATTAACTTCTGAGAAATCCTTGTAAGGGTTTGTGTAAATCAATATAAATGACATTTCCAGCTTCTCTCCACCCACAATGTCTATTATTGTCACAATGAAAACTGGAGTGGTTTCATGTGATTTTTTCTCAACAATTCCATGTTGCCTGTAATTTATTGCCTACTTATCTTGGGGACAGTCATTTGTTTGTCCTTGCATTTTTTAGTAACTGGAGTGAAAGTCAAAAAAAACCTAAAGAAAGACAGTATTTTCCCTCTGAGTGGTACCTGTAAAGCGAAGTGTTTAATCCGTTGCCATAATATGTATATAAATAGGGTGAAAATCAGAATCAGGTTGCATCTTCAGCAAAGGTGTAAGATCACGTGCTACTTGAGGTGTATCACTGGTGAAAATCTTGGGGCATGAAGGGAGAGGGTCTGAGGGACATGAAATATGTCCTTGAGCCCTTGTTTTTAGGCAGAGCATTGCAAGGCCTCTCAGAGTCAAGAGCTGGTAATAGAATTTTTTGCGTAAACATTATTTTTCTAGGTTGTTTCTGCAAAGTCTCTGAAGCATTTGCTGGCTGCAGTGAGTGAAGGGGGGATGCTGAGAGCAAGATAAGATAAGATAAGATAAGCAAACTTAGCAAGTGCAGGGGGAGGAAGCTGTACTTCCTCCAAACCATTCTCAGCACTGTTTCTAAGCTGTTTACTTCCTATTTTGATACCTAGAGCAACAAGAGACAAGGTTTCCAAGCAGATTTCAATTGGCCTTGGGTACTGTTTAGCCTCACTTCCTTTCAGGAAGCAATTGTGATTAGGTCTGGGACTTTGTTCTGGAAGGTTTTTCCATCCATAATGTTGGGAACACAGTACTCTATTTTTCTGCTGGGTACGAAGAAGTTTTGAGGCACCTAGTATTTTTAACAGGGTTTTGTGTGGTAAACACTGAGGTTTCAGTAAGTGCACTACAGGTCCTTTCTAACCTAAAATTCAATGATTCTGTGTTTCTATTCTATCTGACAGTCTCTGTATTTTCTGCTAAGAGCATCTGCTTATTGCTGCTGGCATGATGCACAGACGGCTCTTAGAATGCAAACACGTATTTTCTGGGGTCCAGCTCTTTCTGGTGTTCCAGCAGACCTGAAGAATCCTGAGCTCTTCAGTAGGAAAAGTGCTTTAAATTGTGCTTATGACTCTTTCTGTCCCTCTGTGCAAGCGGCCTTTGTATGTGACCTTAAGAGCGGCTTCTTAAGCTACAAAATCCTTCCCAGCAAAGCCAAAAGGCGAAGGAAATCTTGGGTGCATGCAAGGGAAAGTCACTGGTAATTCTTCTTTTCAGTAGGCCGCATCTATGAGACCCTAAGAAAATCAGTCCCTGACAAGTAGTACAACCAAAGGCAGGAATGAATACTCATTACAGAAATACACAGGGCATACTCTTCACAACATCCTGCTCTGCTGCTTTAGCCAAGATGTAGGATGGTCATATATTTAGTTCAAAATGTCTGCTTTACCAGCAACGTTGCTGAACAGATGTTAGATGTGGACATACCATACCCACTAATACGTGTTCCTCTCTCCTCTTTATGAGCATTAGTACTGTTGAGCAGGAAAAGTGGAAAAGAAAAAATTCTTTGATAAAAAGCAAGGTTTCTTCCAAGCTTTTGACAAAGCCTTGAGGTGTCTGTGATGCTTGAAGAAAGCTTTTGCATCCTTCTTACTCTCTTGCATGCTAGAGTCAAAACATATTTATGGATTTGTATCCTTTGTTTCTTGCTTCTCCTGTATTTTGTGTCTCTCCCTCTCACCCACCAGTTGATGATAGTTGTTCAAATGCTCCTTGAACTTCCTTCTTCTTGAAGATCTTGGTGCTGTGACACCCTCCACGGGGAGCCTGTTCCAGTGCCCAACCACTCTCTGGGTGAAGAACCTTTTCCTGGTACCCAGCCTGAACTTCCCCAGCAAAATTCAGGCCATTCCCTCTATNCATTCTGTCACTGGTCACCACAGAGAAGAGGCCAGTGCCTGACCAACCTCTTCCCCTCATGAGGAAGTCATA
>VXAY01005177.1:52054-95124 GCA_013399855.1 Oxyruncus cristatus | reverse complement strand
CATGGGACAGCAGGGGTCCTGGGGCCCCCAGGGGTCCCGGGGTCCCCCCACTCACCCCCTTCGTCTCTCCCTTCTCTTGGCAGCGAATGGAGTTCACTGGGGGAGGCCTGATCCTGTGACCTCCCATGCCCACCCACCAATAAAGGCGATGGCAAGATAGTGACGTTGTTTTTTGAGGGAACTCGGAGGGTCTGAGCTGCCCAAAGGCAGCTGAGGCGCTGGGATGGGGCAAAGCAAAAAGTGTTTGTGGGGCTGTACTGGCAGTGCTGGGGACCACAGTGGGAGTACCCTGAGTGCATTGGGGGAGCTCTAGAGTCTGTGGTGAGAGTGTCCTTGGAATCTTGGGACTGTACTGGGAGTGCACTGGAGCTGGATCTGGAGCCCCAGCACCCATGTCTGGGGACATACTGAGAACTCTGGAAGTGTACTTGAGACCTTGTGGCCCATACTGGAATTATAGTGGGGGAACAGCAGCCCAAGGTTGGCTCCGTAATGGGAACACTGGGGATCATATCTGGAACTTTGTTTAAGTGTAGGTTGTGCTGGTGTGGAGTGCTGGGTCCACACTGGGAGTGTAGGGGCCATACTGGGATCCTACTTGAAAAGCTGTGGCTCAGACTGGCATTTTACTGGGAGCACTGGAGGTATACTGGAAGGACTGGACCCATACTGGGATGGTGGTGGGCGAGCCAGCACAGTACACTGCTGTTTTGTACCCCATTTCATCACATTACTCTGCCTTTTCCCCAATTTCCCTCATTTTCTTCCTGCTTCTTACCCCTTTGTGCCCCATTTTCCCCCGTTTCCCTTGTTTTTTTCATGCATTTTTCCCCATTTTTGCAATAATTTCTTCCATTATTGCTCCCAATAGAGCCCAGACCTTCCAGTATGGCCCAGTGCCCTCTCCAGGGCTGTGACTACAATCCAGAACTCCATGGTAATTCTGTTGGGCCCAGAGTCCAATCCTAGTAAATCCCAGTCTCCCAGTGACACCATAGTTGTGCTGAGGGCCTGAGGTGGGGTGGGGGCTCCTTCCCCTATGGCCCTCTGGCCTCACCTCCCCAGAGAGTCATTTGGGTTGGAAAAGACCCCCAAGATTGATGTGCCTGATCCTCATCTTGTCCCCCAGCCCAGAGCACTGAGTGCCACAGCCAGGCCTTCCTTGGGCACCTCCAGGGCTGGGGACGCCAAACGTCCCTGGGCAGCCCCTGCCAAGGCCTGATCACCCTTTCCAGGGAGAAATTCCTCCTCATGTCCCACCTGCTCCTCCCCTGGCCCAGCTGGAGGCCATTCCGTTTCCTCCTGTCCCTTGTTTCCTGGGAGCAGAGCCCGACCCCCCCGGCTCCCCCCTCCTGTCAGGGAGTTGCAGAGCCAGAAGGTCCCCCCGAGCCTCCTTTGCTCCAGGCTGAGCCCCCCCACCTCCCTCAGCCGCTCCTGCTGCTCCAGCCCCTTCCCCAGCTCTTTTCCCTGGACACACCCCAGCCTCTCAATGTTCTTCTTGCCTGAGGAGCCCAGACCTGGACACAGGACACGAGGGGCCTCAGCAGTGCCAGCACAGGGATGGGCACTGCCCTCGGGCTGCTGGACATACTATTTCTGATACAAACCAGGGGCCACTGGCCTTCCTGCTTACCTGGGCACAGCTGGGCTCATGTCCAGCCACTGCTCCGGTCTCTCCTGGAGCTTTCCGTGCCTTTCCAGGTGCAGAGGCTGCTCAGCCCAGCCACGTCTCCCTCAGGACACCACACACTAATGGCAGGACAAGGTTCTCCTTCCCTCTGTACATTCCCTGTCCCCTAAAGTTTTAGAAGGCACACACCCCTCCCCTTGGAGCTCCATGTGTTGAGCACCCCAGCACAGGAGTGGAGGAACCACAGAGCTGCTGAGGGGGACAATGTGACAGAGAACCCTTGGGAATGACAGAGCTCGTCCTGGAAAGAGCCCCCCATCAGCAAACCCAATGCCATGTAAGAGCAGGACACACAAACCTGAGGTGAAAGTGGGAAGAATTAGTGAAGAGATGCCTGGTTAGTGTTGGGAGCAAAGGAATTGTGATGGTAAGATCATTTCAGAAAATGCAAGGCACAGCAGGAGCTGCTCTGAGAGTGCCTGGAGATCCCATGTGGACATGGTCACATGCTGGATGTGGGAACACCTTTGTTCTACATCTTTTCCCTGGGGCCAGCCTGGAATGGGTTCACACCAAGTCCACCAGAGTCTGACAGTCAGGACTGCCCCCAGCACCAGGACATGGACCTGGACATGGACCTGGACTATGGGATAGAGGTCCCTGGGCCAGAGCAGACAGAAAATTCCACTACTAAGACATAAGAAGGAGAAAAGCCTCTTCCTCCTGGGTTCAGCAGCCATCAGGTCACCCCAGAATAGGCACCTACAGCACAACCCAAGCTCAGGAACACCCCCGATTTCATTCCAGTGGAATCAAGAGCCACTCATGGGTGGCAACTCCCCTGGGTGTAGTGGGCACTCGAGGCTGGATCCAGATAGGAAGTGTCCAAGTGACTTGGTTTCACTCCAAGATGGACACCCTGTTCCCAAGCTTGAACTGCTCTTCCAACACCCACTGGGGACAGGCACTCAGGACTGTGACCCGAGGGACAGATCCCCAAGGTTTTGATGCCAGCGAGAGCTGCCACAGGCCAAGCTGCCCTTCCCCCTGGAAAACACATGCCAACCTGGACACCCTTGTTCCTCCTCTGCCCTCCCTCCACACAAGGTAGATCAAACTCCAGGCACAACCAGGGATATAATCCCACACCACCCCCCGTGGTATTTCAATGCCTGATGGTTATTATAAACCCAGCGTGACCAGGGCCCTGTGACACAACTGCTCTCCTGTTTATTTAAAACAAACTGCTCTGGGCCGGACTCGGCGGGGACTGGGTGTGCCACAGGACGGGGTGAGGGGAGCAGGCACAGCACAGCCGGTCCCGGAGCTGCGTCCCTGCCAGCCCGGGACACGTCGGGTGGGATGGGGACGGGCTTTGTTCGCATTGCACGGGGAACGTTCGGCACGAGGCAATGCTGGATCACAGCAGGGCCCCCTCTGAATCCGGGATTCACCCGCAGGGACAACAGGAACCCTCCCCTCCTCGGACTGCGCGGCCGCCCGTGCTGAACGGGACATCCTGGGAATTCCGGGCTGTCCGAGTCCCTGCGGCACCGCCTCCGGCCCGGGGGTAGCAGCTGCGGGGCCGGGTCCGCGGGATCAGATACTGTCCAGCTTCTTCAGGATGAACGGCGCTGGGGAGGAAAACAGATGGGACACAGCCCGGATCAGGAGGGGGCGCGGGGACATCCCGGGGCCGGGACACCCCGGTCCCATGCCAGTCCCATCCCGCGGGGACATCCCGGGGCGCGGGGACATGCCGGTCCCATCCCGGTCACTCACTGATCCGCAGCAGCGCGACGTAGATGAGGAAGTTGCGGACGGAGGCGAGCACGTCGCGGCGCATCTTCCGCCGCAGCTCCTCCGGGTCCATCTTGGGCCCGAGGCCCTCGATGCGAAACATCCCGATCCCAAACCCCGCACGTCCACGCGCCGCGGAAACACCCGACAGCGGGGCGGCCGCGCGTGCGCACGGAGAGCGGTGACACCACTTCCGCCCGGCCCGACCCACGGGGCGCCGGGCGCGGGGGGAGCCGAACCCGGCGTGTCTCGATTCCGGCTGATCCTGATCCCGGGGGTCCCGATCCTGCGGTCCCCCGGAGCCCCCGGGGCTGGGAAACCTGCACTACAGAAACGTTTCTTTAGGAAGGGAGCTGCTTCGGTGGTTGGTCTTTGTAACCTTCAAGCCTCGGGAAAGGCTGGAGCAGGTGACATAGAAACGTGTCCAGGTGAGTCTGAGGTGTCTCCAGACAGGGAGACTCCACACCCTCCCTGAGCAGCTGTTCCAGGCTCTGCCACCTCTATGGAAAGAAGTCCTGCCTCATGGTGAGAGGGAGCTTGTTGTGTTAGAGTTTATGGCCATTGCTCCTCATCTTGTCACTTGGTATCACCGAAAAGAGTGTGGGACCAGCCTCTGACAGCCCTTGAGGATATTGGTGTGGGTTGATGGGATCCCCTCTCAGCCTTCTCCTCTCCAGACTAACCAGACCTAGCTCTCGCTGTCTGCTCACCAGGAAAATGCTCCAGACCCCTCATCATCAGATGGCCAAATNGGCCAAATGCTGACGTTAATTGTGCCCTTTTTTAGGGGTCAGAGCTGGTCCAGGCCAGCAGCTTCCCCAGGAAACTGCACACATCAGCCCCCCTGCTGTCCAGAACAAAGGGATTCATAACCTCCTGTGCAACAAGCCAGCAATTACACACTCGAGAGAGACAGTGTTTATTTCAGCAGTGAGAAAGCCCTGGGTGCTCGGTGTGTTCCACAAATCCACCACACCGACTATTTTTACTCTTGTGTTAGCCTATTCAACCTAAGGTGACTGAAGGCCCATATTAAGACTTTAAATCATCTTGTCCGTGAGCTGCTTTTTGCTGACGATGCCGCCCTCGTTGCCCACACAGCAGCAGCTCTGCAGCGTTTAACATCCTGCTTTGCAGAGGCTGCTGAGCTTTTTGGGCTGGAAGTCAGCTTGAAGAGGACAGAAGTTTTCTACCAACCTGCACCTCAGGAAGTCCCCCATCATCCCCGTATCATCACTGGTGAATCAGAGCTCAAGTCAGTGCAGCAGTTTACTTACTTGGGAAGCATCATCTCCTCAGACGGTAAAATGGACAAAGAGAGAGACAACAGGCTAGCGAAGGCATAGAGAGCTTTCGGGAGACTCTGTAAAAGAGTTTGGTGTAATAAACACCTGAAGAAGGGCACAAAGATTGGTGTTTACAGAGCCCTTGTTTTGTCTACTCTTTTGTATGGGTCCGAATCATGGGTCATCTCCCGCCACCATTTGAGACTCTTAGAACGCTTCCATCAGCGTTGTCTCCGCTCAATCCTCAACATCCCCTGGACTGACAAAGTGACCAACGTGTCTGTCCTTGAACAAGCAGCAGTCACGAGTACTGAGGCCCTGCTGCTGAGAACACAGCTGCGTTGGGCAGGGCACGTCTCCAGGGTGGAGGACGACCGCCTGCCCAAGATTGGGCTCTACGGCGAACTCGCCACTGGCTGCCGCAAGAGAGGAGCCCCGAAGAGGAGATACAAGGACTGCCTGAAACAACATCTCAGCCTCGGCCATATCGACCACCATCACTGGTCTACTCTGGCCTCCAATCGGGAGGCCTGGAGACGCACCATCTATAACGGTGCTGCCTCTTTTGAGATCACACAGAATCATTTCTGAGGAGAAAAGACTACGCAGAAAGAACCGAGTCCTGCCAGTACCACCAAAGGAGACTTTCCACTGTGCCCTTTGCAACCGGACTTGTCTGTCTTGCATTGGCCTTTTTAGCCACCAACGTGCTTGTAGCAAGTGTGGGTAGAGTCCTTCCCTATCTTTGTTCGCGAAGCTTGGCCATGACTATTTACACATTTTAGCAAGCAAAAGTTTTAATGTTCACTGGCTACATGTTACATAGTTCTCTTATTAATTAGTACTATATTGGTTAATGGTTCTCTCACTTCCTGTGCTATATTAGCCCTGTACTCAGTCCTTCTCTTTTTGGGTCGGGGTGGGGGAGTTTGGTGGTGTGGTTCATGATCTGCCCGTGCTGGAGTCACCTTGTACCTAGTCAGAGCTGATTCAGCCCAGTTGCTGAGTTGTCTTTATCACTTTTGTCCTCATCTTTGGTGTTTTGCCACATGTCCTTGAGGCCCATAAACTCTGCACTCCCTGTGCCCATTGCCAGTGGAAATCCTTCCTCCCAAAGTTTGATGCCCTCCCTCAGGGCTGAGAGCATTGAAACACATCCAGCCCTGAACCCTTAACACAGGAATTTGTGTTTCCAACACCTGGACATCATTCAGAGCTCATGGGCTGCTCTCTGATCCGTGGATTACATTTCCTTTCTGGAGGCCTGAAATTTACAAAGAACAAACGTTAAAAAACATCCTTTCTTAAGGGAATTTTTGCACATTCCACATCTTGCAGTGCTTGGAGCACTAGGAGTGCTGCCCGAGGTGGCCACTGTGGGTAGCTGGAGAAGGGCGGGGGGGCAGGCAGAGCCTCATGGCTCCCACCACCACCCCATAAAAAGGGGGATTTCTGCCAGCTAAGCTGCCCGTAGCCTGAGGCAGAGGCAATTGCAGAGCAGCTGCTCTCATTGTGCTGGTGATTACAGGGCTAATTGAGCACTCCTGGCTCTCGGCCCTCCCTGACTTGGACCCGGGTGGCCAAGGAGGAGGGTTCCCAAACCTCCCACACTCAGCACAGTCACAGGACGTTCAATCCCCGTCCCCACTACAAACAAAGGGAACCTGTCCTGCTCTCAGAAGGCGTGGGGCTGCCCTCCTGAAAGCTTTGCAGCAAGTCCTGGCAGAAAACAAGCGCAGCTGCCTGAATCCCCTGCTGACACAAACTCCTGCCTCTACCAGGTCCAGGAACCTCATTAGTTACTCTAGGTTTCATTCTGCAGAGCGGCTCTCTCTGGCCTTGGCTGGCAGGAACGGATTGGCAGGTCCTGATTCCATCCTGGCAGAGAAACAAGGAGTTCTTTCCTACATTCCATCATTGTTTATGCTCCCGGTCCTGCAGAAGCAGCAGCAAGGCTGTTTCCCCAGGCATTGCTTGGGAGGAGATGAAGGAACATGGGTATGTCTGGGCAAAGCCGAGCCAAACATGACCAGATGTTAAGAAGAGATTGGAGCAGGGGGGAGACAGTAGGTTAGGGAGCAGCACAGGGGAAGACTCTGCGAGGACACAGACTGGGAAGTTGTTGCCACAACAATTGGAGCCACCCTGTTGTCCTTGTCCCTGTTTGAGATGAGGGAATGAGAAACATTTCCTGTGGGAGATATTCCCACTGGAGATGGAGACTTCAGGTGTGGAGTGATTGTTGAGGGACAGAAGGCTTTGGCTTAGGGTTTTGACAATGTCCTGAGCTGTCCTTGGAATGTTTGTGTCAGTTTTCCAGAATTCCCTCAAACCTCCAAAGTGGCTTGGACAGTTCATAGCAGGTCTTTAGTTCCATTCCGTGCCATAATTACAGGAGCATTTTACTTTCCATTCCCTGGAGCTACAGGCAGATCATGAGCCACTGGCCGGGCACTTCCTCGAGGTATCTGAGCAGAACTCGGCACAACATTGTGTGGGAAACACCTGTGCGTGGCAGGTAACAGCATGAAAAGCTAACAAAAAGTGCGGAGATTGCCTCAAGGGACACCTGGATCTGCCAAGTGGTTATGGAACAGTGGTGTGAGGAGAGGCCAAACTCCATGGGTAGCTGGAGAGAAGCAGTGGGACCTCCTGGGGCAAGGCCGGGAGTTCCTCTTTGTCAGTTGTATCATATAATGCCCAGATAATACCAATGTAAAAGTGTCAGAAACACCAAACTGAACACAGACTTAAAAAAACCACCAAGCACAAAGCAATGGGAAAAAAGTAGTTCTAAGTCTGTTGTTCCTTTGGGAGGGATGGACAAAGGAAGTACAAAGACTGGGAGAAGGGTTGAGGGATGGGAAAAGGGATTGGACGGTACATGAATGCTGTGGCTGGTGCTGGGGGAGGAAGCAGCCGAACAGCCCTGTGTGAGATCACCACTGCTGGAATATTAACCCACAGCTGTTTTGGCCATGGGGTCACATCACCCCTGCTGTTTTCCCTGGCAGGCCTCAAGACACCCAGGTGAATGGGCTGAATTCCCCAGTATGGTGGTGTGGGTGCATCTTCTGGGTTTGATGCCTTTGGCAGCTCCTTTTGGCAGCTCCCTATCACCTGTCATTGTTCAAAAACAGTTTTTCTACCTGAGAAAAGATTAACAAGGTGACAGAGAATAAGGACTTGCTTTGGTGTCCATACCACCCTCCAGGTTCACTCTACATACCGGCCAGTTCAGGTCCAAGGTGCATTTCAGGGACCAAGGGCAGGCACGGCCTGGCTGCCTCCTCACCCCAAGGGCAAAACCGCTTGAAACTTTGGTTCTGGCTTCTTCTTGCCACTGCTGTGGGTGGGTGGAATCTTTCTGGAAAACTGCAGGATTTGGATGCAAACGAGCTCCACTGTCCATGGGATGGAGCCTGCAGGTGCCAGAGGCAGGGCTGTGTGTGGGGTGGGAGTGCAAAGGAGAGGGGTTGGTGGGCACCTGAGCCGGGACATGCTGGTGGAAACTTGGACTTCTGTCCCCGCAGGTTCTCCCACTCCACGAAGGTCTGGCACTGGGGTAAGATAAAACTGCAGCGGGCAGGCAGGAAATAGCACTCAGAAATTACAACTGCCCTAACCACTCTTTCTGAGACCTCAGGCAGGTTCCTGAGGGAAAGGAACTCACCACAGTGGATTGATCCTCCTCAATAAAAACGTTCTATGGAGTGGGCCTTCACACACTGCCCTGTGGCATTTCTCCAGGACTGCTCCCGCATTGTGGAGTTGGCTCATCCACCAGCTGGATAGACGGAATGCCTCCCCCTGGGAAAGGCAGCATCAGCCTGACCTGGCCCCCTCTGCATCCACCAGTGAGGTCTGGAGGAGCGCCAGGAGCCTCCGCTCATGGAAGTGAATCAGGATGTGTCTCATGGATGCACAGCCAAGGCATTCTGGAGGCCCCAGGAAAGCCCCACAGAAACACTGGGGAGAAGCCAGGTAGGTATTGCTGGAGCCTTGGAGGCACCTGCCATGCTGGCCTTTTCACCCCCTCCCAGGGATCAATACTGATCCACCCCTAACGGCAGCACTTGGCTGTGTGCACACAGAGGCTTTCTCAGAGCCTGCCCGAGGAGTTCCAGCCTGTCCTCCTGCAGTCCCTGTGGGCCCCACAGAGCCGGATGGCCTGTGCTGAGGTCTGGACCCATCACACAGGACCAGGAGGGGGTTCCTGGCCATCTGGTGCCTCCTGGCTCCCTGGCAGTGCCAGGGCGGTGCTGTCACTCCCGGTGCACAGCACAGGCCCTGAGTCACTCTCTGCTAGGCTCTGGTGCCCAGGGCTGTGGCTACCCAGCCCTGGCAGCTCTGGGCTCAGCTTCTGCAAACCCCTGTGTGGTACAGAGCAGGGGTGAGCTGAGCCCAGGACTGACATCTGCTGGGGCAGTGCTGTGCAGCTGCCGAAGCAGGTACAGGTGTCTAACCCAGAGTGCCCAAGTGAGCCCGGCTTAGACTGGTTCCTGTGGTGCAGGGCAGGCCTCCTTGTGAAAGAGGATGCCCCAGCAGACACTTCCCAATGGCTTCTCCCTGGCAGCACTGTCTGTGGGGCCTAGCCTGTTCCAGCCCACAGGTTCATGGCATTGGCCCCACTGGACACAGGAGAACCTTCCAGCAGTTCCTCACAGAAGCCACCCCTTTGGCCCCTGGGACAAAAATCTGACCACACAACCCAGTACAAGCACCCAGGTACACATTTGTGTGTCTGGCCACACACATCAGCACAGGCACCCTGAGCACTCCCTCAGAACCAGCAGCACAAGCAATCTCTGCTCCCATTTCTGGCCTGGAACCACCATAGAAATGCACAGCACTGGAAGTGGGGCTGGAGGAGGGGTAGGACAGACAGCCCTGACTCAGCACCGGGCACTGTCAGACAAGCATCCCAACAGAAATGCTGACCCTGTGCTCTGGCCCTTCCACTGCCTCGCCACTTGGTCTCACCACATTTGCTTTCCCCAAACCCTGTCGATGGCCATGTTTCCCCAAATTCGGTTCCTTCCCTAGACGTCCTGCAATGGGCCTTGTGCAGTCCCAAAACACTCTTTCTCTGTGCCCTGCAGTGTGTCCTGTACTCCTGGCTTTGACTTTGCATCTGTGAGGTACCCAGGAGAGGATGCACGTCCCCCATCCCTGTGGGACTGAGCCCCCCTGGAGTGGGAGGTGCTGGGCAGGGTCTCGTGGCTCTGGGGATGTCACTGTGGTTCCCCTGCAGCTTGGGGCTCTGCTGGTGTGTGCAGATGAGCTTTTCGTCACCAAAGACGTCATCACAGCCTTCCTGGGCTATGATCTCTCTTCTCTGAGAGGACAGGGACTGAAAGCAGTGTTACTGGACTAGCCACATTGGGATCTTCCCCAGCCAGCTCATGAGGCCAGATAGTTTGGATTCACCCACCAGTTCTCACCACCATCCCAGGGATGTCCTCAGCACTGCAGGTCAGCTTTATCACCCTTCAGTCCTGTGGGCTGGGCTTTGGTGGCTGTGGCCCCCAAGGGTGAGGAGCACCCTGGCACTCCCGGCACTCCAAGGAGAAGTTGCTCTTCCTGCTGTTTCCTCTTCACTTAGGAGAAGCCAAATGTGGCTCTTCTGCTCGTGGAGCTGCACCCTCTGTGTCAACCCCTTCAGTGCTGCAGATGTTCGGAGGGGGAACCAGCCCCAAAACCTTAAGTTGGAAGTGAAAGAAGATGCTGGAAAGCAACATCAGGGCCTCAAGGCAAATATTTCAAACTTGCCACCCATTTAGCTGTGATCCTGGACAGGGAGATAGAGGAAATGTGAGCCCACAAAAACACTGACCTATAACCACAGCACTTTCTGCCCCTGCACCAGGTGGTTGAACATCTCTGGTCTTCAACAAGTTCAATGTGCTAACCTTTATGGTGAAGGGGACCAGAACCATTTGACTGTGGCAATTTAAGAAGTAGGATTAGAGCACAAAACATAGTGGAGAGGGGTGAAGGTCTTAACTGGGTGAAAGGGCAGGCAGAATGCCTGGGAACTGGAGCTGTTCCTGCACAGTTTCTGCAACCAAGGCCCTGCAGCACAGAGGCACTCGGACATTTTGGGCAGCCCTGACGCATCTGCATGAGGAACTCAGAGGGGCTGACTGATCCTCTAAGTTTAATTTTTCTGATGTGAAATGTGAAGGGGTTTCATCCTTCATGAGATCTTAACCGTATCTCTTCAAAGTTTTTCTGTGTCCTTAATCCCAGCCATCCCAGAGCCGTTATCTGGATCACAGGACATGGAAGTAGGTGGGTTCACAGGCTCAGCTCATGACTGGGATGAGCTCCCAGAGGTGTCATCCTCCACAGACACAGCTTGGCATGCAAGCAGCCACAAGCTGCGAGCTTCCAAGTAGTTCCAAAATGTTTCCTGGGACAGAAGGCTTTCACAAATCAGCTGTGTCATGATCCAAACATGAGCAATGACAAATGCTGTTTACAGACAAAATGTCCTGTAGCTTTCTGGAGAATAGTTTCCCAGGCTTCTGGAACTGAGATAATCAAAGAGAAGAAAACCACTTCCTTGGTTCCACCCCATATAGGTCCAAATCTCACATATTTGGTAGGTCAGCGTGGAGCTCTGATGTGTCTTGTTAGTGGCTACCACTCTTCATCCCCAGGAAAGAGAACTAGAGCTTTTTTTCTTTTTTAATTAAGCTTCAGCTTCCTGTGTGGATTGCTTTGAAAACAACACCCAGGGGCAACGGGGAAAGGGAGATGTGATGCAAGTTGCCCAGGGAAGATGCATGACTCAGCAACTGATGCAAAACCTTTTTCTGTGCACTGTTTAATGTTATATTAATTTCAGATGTCAGGCCCCAACCTCGTTGTTTTGTCAGTTTCAGTGAGTGCAGGGTAGTACTGAACAGTGCCAGACATGCATAGCTCCTACATCAGAAGCAAAGAAAAATAACCCTATTTTCTGTGAGTGAGCTGTTCTGAGGAGAGGAATAGTCCTGGAGAAGGGGCACAGAGAGTAGCCCAGGCAGTGGAGAACCCGCAGTGCAGAAATGCTGCAAGGGACTGAAGGGGTGAAGCCGGGGAGGCACAAACCAGTGCGGATCGATGCCTTTCCGAGGGCAAGTCCGTTTCTCCTGCCCAACCCTGTGCTAAAAGCAGCACTGCGGTGGCCAAAGAGCAGGTCAGACACTGGGCAGGGCACCTTCACAGCAAGGGCAGGTGCCAGGGGAGAAGGGGGAGCTGATACGGAGGACATGTCGGTTCCCGTGTCCCCAGTACCAGTCGCGCAGTGCTTCGGAGGATCCCGCTGTCGGTGTCCTTGGCACCACCCAGCCCCCTGCTCTGTGTTTCGTGGTGGAGTGGCTCTGCTCACTCCGGGGCACACAGAGTGGGAAACCCAAATAACACCTGCCCTGCCTGCTCCCACCAGCCTGTCCCAGGTGCAGTCCCTCGACCCCGGGGTGCAATTGGGAGCACAAATTAAGGACTCAGAAGAACGTATAACCCTTCCAGGGCTGTCCCAGGAGAGACTCAGCCCCGCAATCCAGGTGTGAAACCTGTTGAAAAGGGATCAACACCTGCTCACCCTTGAGACCATCAACACGGGACACACTGCGGGGCTCACAGAAAGAGCATTTCGATATTGCACAAGGGTTGTTGCTGGACGCCTGGGGGAGGAACCGAATGCAAGGAAATGTGGGCATCAGTGGGGTTTGGTGAGAGCAAACGTGGGGAGACGGAGGGGGGAGGCGGTGAAAGGGCCGGGGCACAGGATCAGCATTCCTATCGGGATGCTCGTCCGGCAGTACCCGGCGCTGAGTCAGGGCTGTCTGTCCTGCCCCTCCTCCAGCCCCACTTCCAGCGCTGTCCCGAGGGCGAGTTTGTCTGTCCAGTGAGGTCGTGTGTGCCCGTGGGGCAGCATCCGCACCGACCCCCAGTGCCGGTCCAGCCGGATGATCCGTGCGATTCACACGGTCTAGGAGGCTGCGGGTGCGGGTCTGCAGGGGCGGGACCACCGGGGGTGCAGGGGCCCGGGGGCGGTGTCCAGGGGCGGGTCCCGGGGCGGGGTCCCGGGGCCGTTGCCGATGAGGTGCTGCTGCTGCCCCGGTGGTGACCGTGTTTCGCTCCTGGCAGCAGGTAACGGGATCGCTGGGGGGGGGCGGGGAGGGAGGGCAGCGCGGGATCCCCCCGCCCTCCGAGGAGCGGGGTGGTCGCAGGGCTTCTACCGGGTGCCGCCGGTGCGCGGAGTGAGGCCGGCCCGGTCCGCGCCGTCGGACCGGGCTGCGGGAAGTGCCGCCGCCGGTGCCGCTGCCCGTCCCAGATACGCTCCCACCGGCTGTCTCTGGCACGAGACCACGGGGTCCGTGCGCCTCTCTTCGCGTTGGGGTGATGGTTTAGCGGTTTCTGCCCGATTTTGCACCAAAAGCGTGGGCGACTTTCCTTTTTGGTGCGAGGAAGCCATACGCGTGTACCCCGCCCCCCCCAACAACAAAACAAGCGAGCAAAACTCCCCGAAAGCTCTCAGTGGGATTTCCAGCTAGTGATTTTGGCTTCTTAACCTTAATGGCGAAAATATTGTGTGAGAAATTTCTACCGAGCTGAAGCAGGCAGGAGGCAGAGGCACTTTGATGTGCGGGTGTCAAGGGTACCACTGTGAGCAGCTCCATCCCCGCGGGGCAGCGGTGGAGCTCCGAAGGACAGCGGACAGGTCAAGGCAGCACTTCACCTTGGCGGCGGTAGAGATCTATACCACTTCCCAAAGGGCTCAGGTTTGCCCCATCTGTGTGGGCTCGCGTGGCTCTCCAGCTTCTGCAAAAACACCTGCCGGCTCCTGCACAGATAACCTGCTCTGGGTGTACTTGCTGATCTCCACCTTCTGAGCGTTTTTCTGACACTCTCACAGCCTGTCTGTGGCTCCTTGTTGCAGGGGGGTTTGCCACAGTTGTGGGAAAAAGCTGAAGTATCTGCTTCCAGCCAGATTTGGGTGAGACTTAACTTGCTAGTGGGATGTGTGAGATAAGGCTGAGTGGTCTAAAGAGACTGTAAGATGGGAAACGTTAGGAACCCCATTAGTCATGGAGGTCTTGTCCCAGAAGAGCAGGCTTGCTGGCCCAGGAGAATCTGCAGAATTAGAGGTGGAAACGGCAGTAATGTTGGATAGGAAGCTCTCAGTGAACAATTTCATTCCCTTTTTTCCTTTCTGTCGTGCTGTTCCTGCTCCCATATGGGGTTCTCTATAGCAAGGCAGAGAGCCAGATGTTCAGAGAGCTGTTGTACAACCTGAGGTAAAACTAAGCTGGAAAAGAAAAGAATTCTGGATGTCTGCTGGCAGCATTTGATTTTCCCTGCATAAATTCCAGCTGACATTGCCTAGAGAGGCACACCACCCTTATCCCATTCCCCTGTCTGTGAATTGATCCATGCAGCTCTGGCAAGACTGATGAGAAGCTTCTGGGACCAGACAGGGTGGGAAGGTCAAGGCAAAGACATATGTGAATGATGGCAGGACATAGCAAACCAAATTGTGCCCAGCCCCATGGCCGCTCTGCCTCCCTGATTCAGCTGTTGGGAGCAGGCAAATGGCACATTTCCACATGTGGTGCTGTCCTGGCTTTTACTAATCCTGAGTTTCACTTCTCTAAGATTTAGTAAATTACCCTCAATTTTTGCTGAGCAGTGTGCTGGCAAACAGTGCCTTGATGCTGTTCAGTGCTCTGGGCTGTGTCCTTGTGGAAAGCCAGGTGTTTCTAAAGCTGCTCTTGTGAAATGTCTCTATAAGTGGCATGACATTCTTGAACCAGTATTTTTAATGTGTATATATTTTCCTACTTGTTTTATTCTTCTTTTCTTGACATTTGTCAAAAGGCCAAGCTAAAGTTGTTTCCCAGCCCTCGCGCTTGGTAAAATCCAAGACACACATAGAGATCACCTGCATGAACAGGTGTGAGGGAACCTGTTGAGGTGCCAGCCCTGATCTTGAGTTTTCTGCTGTGCAAACAGTCCCAGGAAGGCACTGGCAATACTCCAGAGTGCTGAACTCCACAGGCATGTTGGTTGGTTCCAGACCTGCACCAGGACACAGAGATCAGGGACAATGTGTGAAGGTCTGCACAGAATCTTTTTTTTCTTTTTTTTGCCCCACTGTGCAATTTACTAGTGGCATGAAAGTGTTTCTTAGAGGGCAAGCTGCTTGGTTCCGTGGTGATGTGCAAACAGGGGCTGGGGAGGAGGATCCAGCCCTGGGCTCACAGGCAGCTCTTTTCTTCACCAGGAAAGGAAGTTGCAAGTCAGGAAAGCAGAGGGACACATTCCTTCTCTGCTGGCAGTTCTTGTCCTGGGAGACAGAGCTGAAGGGAGGAAAGTCTTCATGCGCTTCCACAGGCGTCTATTTTTAGGAGTGAAAGCTATTCAGGAGGGAGGTATTGATTTTCCTCCTTTCCACCTTGAACATTCTGTTTATCATTTCCTTTGCTTTGTGTGTAATGCACCATGTACAGAGCTATTCTTGCTTCTCCCCTCATGCCCCGAGCCCGTCAAGGATGTATGGCCTTTGCTGAAGCCATTTTTGTTTGGCGCCTGAAGTCTTCACATCTCTGCCCAGAATTTCATATTTTATAACTAATTCTGCTCTTTTGGAGCCAGACTGTGTATATGTAAAACCTTGCCATTGCCAGCTGAGAGAGGAAGGTGGGGATGTGCAGGTACAGAACAGAATCTCTCCTGTCTTCCCTGGGTTGACAAGTGCTAAAATCTCCTGCAGGTTGTTTTTGACTTTGAGCAGCTGGAAAGTTTTTTTGTTTGGTAGGGGTTTTTTTTTGTTTATTTGCATTTTGTTTGGGTTTTGTTTTCTTGTTTGTTTTCTTTTCTTTCATTTTATTTTTTTTTCCTGACAGTATCTGTCTGTAGGCAAAAACCTGGGTTTCCCACAGTAATAAGAAGTAACAGTGGTTTTGTTTGTTTGTTTTTTTTTCCCCTGACATGTGGTACTGGTGGTTACTCTTTGCCTGGTATTATGTAGAAGTGCTGAACTTCACAGGCTTCTGGCACAGCACAGGTTCTCTTTCTGAGCCAGGGAAGGTGAGAGGACCTGCTTGCACACCCTTCAGTGCTGAAGTGGTTCCTCCTGGGGGTGATCAGACAGCAGCTGATATAAGAACCTGGGGGATAAACTGGGCTGCACAGATCTCAGTCCCATTAGTGACATCTGACAGTGTCACACAGTGCCACCTGGTGCTGTGGGGGTGCTTTCTGTGTGCTGCTGTGAGGGGCAGGGGGACTGATTCTGTGACATGCAGGGATGCTTGTGGCCATGAGGAGGACCCTGCTCCAGACCCTCCGTGGGCAGCAGGATGGGCCCCAGCTGGGCCCGTGACCCTCCTACAGCAGCAGCGTGTGTGTGGCAGACACGTGAGTGCAGCTCCTGTCCTCAAAAACCAGCCAAATACTGCAGGCTTATGAGATGGGATGGCCACAGTGGTTTTTTGCATTTTCTTTTCTTAGTTTTCTTTTTGCAAGGGGTATGTTATTTGTATGTGCACAGCCACCGTTGTGGGAGTGCAGAGTGCCACAGGAGCTTTAACCCTTCTTCTTGGCCTCAGCTGTTTCCCTGACTATGTCTCCACGAACATCTTTAGAGGGTGCTGTGTGGAAAATAGGTGAGTTACTGTTCTATCCTCATGTCTTGTCGGAGCTGGCTGACCTTCAAAATCTTTGCTGCAGAGATGCCTGGTTGTGCCAAAAGTGTCTTCTGGTGCAGCTCAGAGCCACAAGCTTGGTTTTCTTCTGCCTGCCTGGGTAGCCAGGGACATGCTCACCCTCAGGTAGTGTCCTGGCAGAAGCAGCAGCTGGAGGAGCAGACACCACACCTTGCACTCTCACCTCTTAAGATCCCCTCTCTGGCTGTGTGAGAACCTGCTGTTCTCCTGAACCTGCACCTGCTTGGCAGGTGGCTCCAGGGACAACCACAGCTGGTGAACCAGCCCTGTTTCATCTCTCAGCTGCACAGTGTGAGGATGTGTCACCAGATACACAAGAGGTGCAATCATAGAATCACAGCATAGTTTGGGTTGGTTTGACCTTTAAAGGTCATCCAATCCAACCCCTGCCATGGGCAGGGACACCTTCCACTATCCCAGGTTTCTCCAAGTCCCGTCCAACCTCACCTTGAATGTTTCCAGGGATGGGGCAGCCACAGCTTCTCTGGGAAACCTGTGCCAGGGCCTCACCACCCTCATTGTGAAAGATTTTTTGCTTATATCTTGTCTGAATCTTGCCCTCTTTTAGTTTAAAACCATCATCCCTTGTTCTGTCACTACAGGCCATGCTAAAAATCTGTCCCCATCCTTCTTGTAAGCCCCTTGAGGCACTGGAAGGGGCTCTAAGGTCTCCCTGGAGCAGGTCTCCAGGCTCAACAACTCCAACTGTCTCAGCCTTTCCTTGTAGCAGAAGTGCTCCAGCCCTGTTGTTGTCTTTGTGACCCTCCCCTGGACCTGCTTCCGCAGCTCCATGTCCTTCTGCTGTTGTTCCCCATAGCTGGAGGCAGCTCTGCAGGTGGGGTCTCACCTGAGGGGGAAGAGGAGCAGAATCCCCCCCCTCACATGCTGCCCACAGTGGGGGATCAGCACAGGGCACAAGGATTTTTTGGCCTGGGCCATGCCCAGCCAAGTCCTTCTCCCCAGGGCTGCTCTCAATACCTTTGTTGAACTCTCTGCTGATGGGCATCCATTACAAGAAGCACTTGGACAGATGCTTCCAGGAGCCCAGATGAGTGAAGATGACTTCACTTACGGATGGACAGTGTCTGGAGTTTTACAGCAGCGTATGGCCACTTCTGATCATACAGTTCTATGTCAGCAGGTGCAGAAAATCTGCTGGTCCCCACTGCTTCTCCTGCTGCCATGTTCTGGTGGTAGCCAACACTTTAAACCAAAGATGTGATGTCAAAAGTACCTGTAAAACTTTGCCCCTCAGAAAATTTCAGTTTGATGAATTAACACTTTTCTGTGAAAATTTGAAGTATTCTCCTTGAAAGTGGGTTTGGTTTTTTTCCTGCTGACCAGGTCCGTGCTGTGCATGTCCTAACACACCTGCTGGTTATGCTGCTCTGTGGCTGCACACCCTGAGGTGGGCTCTGGCCTTCAGGTCTGTGTTGCTCCTGAAAAGCCAGAGCCACAGTCTGGATTCCCTCCAAGACAAGCTCTCCAGAAGGGTCAGTTGGTCGTGAAAATAAATGCCTGTCAAGTCACAGTTCCCTCTGGTAGCCCTGAAGGATCTGTGCATCAGGATCCCAGCCCAAGCTGCTTAGTGACATGCTCAAGGGCTTGGCTCAGAAATAGCTGAACAAGGGCAGTTGAGAGCAGAACCTGGGTTGGAGCTGCCATTGGACATCCTGGAAGGGGCTAAGTGCCAGCTGTGGTGCCAGAACATCATGGGAAACAAAGGTGCTCCTGGTGTTGTGCACTGTTTCGTGGAAATAATACCTGCCCAAACTGCCTCTTCTAAGGCACCTGTTGTTTGGCTCAAACATTCCCGTTTACTGAGCACAATGTGGGCTTTTTTCTTAGTATTCTGTTTGTCTTTTAGTCTTTTTCTCCTTGTCCTACAGGTTAAGAGACTTTCTCTGGAAATTCTGTTTTGTGGAGACCAGATAGAGAAGTCTGTCCTTTCTGCAGAGCAGCAAAGGAAGTGGGAAGGGGTGGGAGGTGGAGCTGCAGATGGAGGTGTTGAGGAAGTGGCAGAGAAGGATTGTTCTCTCAATCAGTGCATCAGCAGCTGAAGCATGAGGCTTCCAGGAATCCAGACAGGGAACTCTGGGAGGAAGGAGCTGCTGCGGACATGACCTTCCCCAAGACTCAGAGGGAACATCAAGTATCTGGGGGGAGTGGGAAAGCCACTTCGTGCTGCCGAGGAGAGAGGTGAGGTCCAAGCCAGCAGATGCTGCAGCTACTGCCTCAGGGGTGTTATGGACGGTGAATCCCCACGACTGAGAGGAGACACACTGAGCAGGGACTGTGTCTGCTCAGGACATATCCTGTGTGTGTATTCCAGGCTGCAGAGCTGCTGTGCTTCTGCTCCTTCTGTCGTCACTTCCCAGTCACCCTCTGGAAAGGGTTCAGATTTCCCACCCTACAAGCTCTAACTTCCTCTGAAAACACAGCTGGATCATAAGGGTCCCTGGTTTTGATTTGGAGGTGCTTCTCAGGAGCAGATACAGGAGCAGCATGGCTGAAGGACCAGTTTGAA
Organism: Oxyruncus cristatus; assembly: GCA_013399855.1. Taxonomy (NCBI): domain Eukaryota; kingdom Metazoa; phylum Chordata; class Aves; order Passeriformes; family Cotingidae; genus Oxyruncus; species Oxyruncus cristatus. The sequence goes on along the minus strand of VXAY01005177.1, from coordinate 76,161 downwards.
TTGTGTTGTATAAGAAAGAAAGTCCAGAAAGTGCCCAGTGCAAGAACTGCTGAAGGGCTGAATTTCCTCTGTTTTCTCCCCATGGCTGCAAGGCAGGGAGCAAAATGGGCCAGAGCAGCTCCTTGGAGGGGGGAGAAAAAGGCTGGCAAATCTAGGTCCTGCCCTCCCTTGCTTGTTAGAAAAGGTGACCGGGGGGAGCACTGTGCCCTGGGAGAGTGCTGAGGGAACAGGTCCAGTTTCTGTCAAGACAAAATATTTTTTGCCTAATTTCTCTGAGCTTCCAGCTATCTTTGCTGTTCAGAAATTAACTTACTGATATTTTTGCTACAGCAGAGCCTCTGCCATGGACCAGCAGCCTGCTATGCCAGTGTGACAGAGCATGTCCCCAAGGTGCAGAACTTCCAGTGCCAGGAGAAGACACAAGGGAGGAGCTTGGGACGTAGAGATCTCTCAGGCTGACCAGAAGACACAGTGTGAAAGGTGGATGTAACAGAGAAACACAAAGAGCTGATAATCTTCGTGACTTCTGGTGAATGCAGACATATTTTGTTTCATTTTGTGTTTGGTTCACTTGCAGCCCACAGTTCTTCCCAGAGTCTGAGCTCAGAGTTAACAACAGTGGTACGTGGCTACAGAGGCTTCCTGTGCCTTGGAAGGTGCAGTGTTGGAGTGTGCAGTTACCACTGCAATTTGCATTTTCAAGTGTCAAAACAATTTCCTAATTTGTCAGAAGACTCGTGATCTGGCAGGTTCAGTCTGGGGGCTGAAAGCCGACCTAGCCTTTGCATCTCCCATAGAGGATCCTGGATCTGTGACATCCATGGAAAAGGAATACAGGGGTTGCTGAGTCACTGTCTGCCATGGGAGGGTAACTCACTATGGGTTACTCACTACTGACAGACAACCAAAAGCACCAGGGGAGGCTGGGTGGACAGGGGGATCACAGTGAGTGTCATGACAGGTGTTATCCCCTGTTAAAGCTTATGGTCTTCCCAAGGTTTTGTATTACAAGAGAGTTGTGAATTGGTGTTGGTAACTTTGAACTGGTGTCCAGAAGATTCCATCAGTCTTTTGCCTTTCTGTTTTCCTGTGATTTCTGTCACTTTCAGGTAAATGGAAGATTTGGAGACTAACGTAATCCAGACACGAAAAACATGTAGAATAGAGCAAATGGTAGCAAAATGGCTTCATCGCTCTCGGGACAGTGCACCCAGGTAAGTGTGGGTTTTGTGAAAGAAGTCTCTGATCACCTTCCATCAGAGACAGCACAGGGCTGTTCCTAATGAACAGGGGCTGGCACAGGCTGCAGATCATACTCATTGCTTCTGTTGTTCTTGGGAAATATGCATACAGTAGTCCCTAGAAAAAGGGAAACATCAGTGGTTTTAAGCAATCCATTGGTTTCCAGGGACAGATGTTCCTGCTTTCCTCCGTTGTGGTTTTGTGAGGGAGAAACACAGCACCACTCCACACAAAACTTGCTCTTCTTGGAGGTGGGGTCCCGCTTGTCTTTGTCTCTTCCAAGGGCCCACATTTTTGGGCAAGACTGGATTGCACTGACCAGGGATCCTGGTCCATGGCTGCTTTCCTTCCCTGAGGTCTGAGAATCAGCATTAAGCTGATCCCAGCAGAGGCTGAGGGCTGGACGTTCTCTCGCTGCCTTGCTGGGGGAAGGTGCTGCTGTTACCTGTGCACGGAGGCAGTGGAGCTCTCTCTCTGTGTGACCGTGGGCCGAGATGACTAAGACGTTGTGGTTACAGCCCCTCTGATGTCCTCAGCTTTCTCCAGGCCCTGGGTGGGGAGGTGCTGTTGGCTGTGGAGGGCAGAGCCGGGGACCCAGGGAGTGCTGTCCTTGCTGTGAAGCGCCGTGTCCTATGGAGAGCAGGGATGGGTGTGGATCCAGGCCGCTTGGACAGGGTGTCTCTGGCTGGATCTCATGTAATGTGGATTCTGATCTCACAGGGGCAGCGTGTCAGTGATGGACAGTGCCGGGGACAGCCTTGTCCCCCCTGCCAGCCGGGTCAAACTCACCCTCACCGTGTACAAGGACCTGGTTCTGCAGCACTATGGCTTTGAGATCTGCCCCACCCTGCCCCTGACCATCGCGTCTGTCACTGCGGGTGAGCGCCGGGCTCCTTCCCACGAGCGCGGGTTTGAGGGCCCATGGTGGCCCCGGGGGCCTTGGTAATGAACTCCTGCCAGATGTTTGTGGTTTCTGAGGTACCTGTTTGGTGTGTGACCCTTGGACACTGCAGGCAGAAGCCTGGGTGCCTGTGCCACACAGGGTGCTCAGGCATCTCTCAAGTTCTGATGGCACAGAGCTCAAAGCAGGGTGTCCTTCACCTGCGCTTGCTCACTGCTGACCTTCGTGGTGCAGGGAGCAACATTCATCCTGGTGTCTTCTCTGAGATGCAGAGGAAGAATTTCATCTAATCTTAGAGAATTTCATCTTACTCTGCTGTGGCCCCGGTGATCTGTTGCTGAACAGACCCTGGGCTTCCAGCCCTGTAACACAGAGAGTTTTACTGCTGGGTCCAGGCACTGCTGAAGTCATGCAGATCCAATCCTCCAGCTACAGAAGGAAGAGAGGCTTTTAAGGCAGCATGAGGGTTTTGAGTCAAAAACAGTGAATCTGTTTCTTATTTACCTTTATTTTTTTTTTTTAATGGGTGCACAAAAACACCTGGTTTTTACCTGTTGTTTTGAGTGTGGCAGCCAGAGAGACACTGTGCCCACTGCCTGGAGTGTGGCTGGGACTCTTCTGCTGGCCATCTATGGTGGGGGGGTCCCTCTGTCACCTCCCCCTTCTCTTCCCATGTAAAACATGGCAAAATTATCTCAGAGTCTTGTGTGTAAGAAGTGGGGAAGGAGTTTTTTTTCTGTTGTGCTTTTCTTTTCTCCTAATCAGAAAGAATAAATATTTTACTAAAACTGAGGCACAAAGAACCCTTCCCTTGCTGTGGGAGCCCATGGCTACAAGGCCTGTGTTTGGTTGGATTGTGAGGTGGACTGTGACAAGGGCACAGGCACATACAGGAGTGGTTTTCCATGGGGCAGAGCGACGCCTGGGTGGGAGTCACAGTCACAAGCAGAGGCACACAGGCTGGCATCAGTGCCCAGTGTCCTCCAACCCCTTTTATTTTGCCATCCAGAGACAGTTGCTGAGGGAAGCATGTGCTGGGAGGGAAGAGAAGCTCACAGTGAGCGTCTCTGGACATCCCTAGTATAGATATGGCACTTGGGGACATTAATAGTGGTAGACCTGGCAGTGCTGAGTTAACAGTTGGACTTCATGATCTCAGGGGACTTTTCCAACCTATATGATCCCGTGATTCCGTGGTGGGAGGAGGTGCCCTGACTAACAGCGTGCTGGTTTCCTCCAGGCAGCACTGCTGAGGGGAAGCTGCAGCCGGGTGATCAGCTCCTCCGGATCAACTCCAAGGCAGTGGAGGACCTGTCTGTGGAACGAGCTGCCAGCATCATCAGGTGTGATCTCACCCCCATGCCCGGCTAGGGCAGAGGGGCTGGGGGGGACACACCTGCTGACCGTGTGTCTGTTGCAGGGATGCTGGCGATGAGCTGCTCCTGACTGTCCTGCGCTGCACGTCTGTAAGTGGCTTTCCTCGGCTCTCTTGGCACCCCATGGCATGGCCACGGCCATGGGGCAGCTGGGATGCCCGCCCACCCCAAGGGCCTCCTGATCCCCCATTGGGGAATGCAGGCAGGTCCTGTTGGGGGGCTGTGGCCAGCACTGAGGGATGCCTGGAGCACTTTGTGTGCCAGCGCTGTCTGGAACGTGGGCACCCCTGGACACAATGGGAGGTGCTGTGGCAGCAGGCTCAGCATCCACCCTTGGTGCTCCTTGGAAGCTCATGAGCTTTTCTTTCTGAATGATGGAAAAACTCATCCCTTTTTCCCCAGGCTCTGTTTAGTGAAGGGCTGGGATCTGGGGGTGGATTGTGCTTTGGAAACACAAGCAAAGTTGTACTGTGAAGTTTTAGTGTTGATTGCCCATCTCTGTAGCAGAGAATTTCTCAGAAGGCACTTGATGCTGGCAGGACGTACTGTTATGCACATGGAATTCACTGTGTGTGAAGGCTGAGTTGCAAAGCAAAGATAAAATTTGGTTTCTGGGCTTACTGGGAGGTGTGAAAGTGGCCTGAGTGGGATTCCATCCAGACCATCTCCTTTCTCCCCTCCCCAGTACCTGAAAACATTGCTGGAGTGTTTCTCATTTGTTCGGAGGTTTGTTTTTTTTAATTTTGATTTATTCTTAAAACAAGAGTGATGTTTCCTTCAGAAGTTACTGGAACTCTCAGACTTGAGATTTCTTGGCTCTTAAGGAAAGGTACATGAAAGAGAAAATCTCAAATATTTTTCCTGCCCAAAGCTTCCCAGGTGTTGGAATTCAGTCATGCACAAAGCCAAAGTAACCAGAAAAACTTTAAGCAAACCCACTGAACAGTGGCTTCCCTATCTGTATCTGTTAATCTCATATCTTCTTCCTTGACCAGTGCATCAGCTGTTGGTCTGGTCAGCCCTGATCTGACTCTGGAGATCAAGGAAAAAATTGGAGTTTGTTATGCAAGACCTGAATGCCTGCCCAAAGAGGCAAAATGCAATGGCTTTTCAGAGAGAAAAGGGTTTGAAAAACCCTTCATGGGATTTGGAGTGCCCTTCACAGACCCTCAAGCATTGTTGAGAAGCAAGTGGGGCACAAGCATATATCTGTTTTTTCATTTTCAGGTCACTTTAAGGACATCTCCAAACACAGCCACGCCTGATGCAGGGTTTGGGGGTGACTCTTGCCCTGCTCTGAAGGCAGCTCAGAGCCAAGAGGTAACACCTCCCACCGCCAGGTCCCAGACCCTCTGCAGGGCTGGGATGTGGGAGGCCGTGACCCCCTCAGGGCAGTTGCAGGGCATCATGTTCTGCACACCCTGGTGTGCTCTGAAGGTCTGGATGTGCACAGGGCTTCCTCCTGACTCCCATTCTCCCTCCCTGCCACATGTCCTGAGGACAGGATGGGGCTGTGGTAGTCCAGGAGGCACCAGCACCTCTGGCAGGTGTAGGATTGGATCTACCTGGAAGCCACCCAGAAGGATGCTGAGGGACTCTGCCTCTGCTCTTGGAGAACATTGTGCTGTAGAAAAGCAGCACATTTGCACACAGGGACTTGGTGGTTCCTCAGCTCATGTGGTGTCTTGTGAGCTTGGTAGGACCCTGTCATGGTGAGAACAAGGCTGTGTGACAGCAGTGCAACAAAGCTGGCTTTGTGACCTTGGGTAGTTTTCAGACGGGTTTGCAGTATGACAGTGCACTCTGGGAAGCCCAGCGGAGCCGGGATGTGCTACTCACATGGTTGTGGTGTGCTGGCACGGGTCTGCTCCTGCCCGAGGCTGCTGCCCTGACCCACCACCACTGTTGTTTCAGGGTGGACCCAAGTCGTCATTCCTCACCGAGGAGAAGAGAGCGAGGCTGAAAACAAACCCTGTCAAAGTGCGGTTTGCGGAGGAGGTGCTGCTGAACGGGCACTCGCAGGTCAGGGGGCTCTGCGGGATGGGGGGATGGGGTTCTCTCTGTGGGTGGGTCCCGGGATGGGGTTGTGCTGGGACTCACTCTGCTGGTCGCCCTGAGTATGATCCAGGCATCTGCTCCAACAGCTCCTGAGGCAATCAGAGGGAAGCACTGGCAGCTCTGGAGGAGTTTGTGTTTGACCTGCTCACTTGGACTAATATAAAATACCTGCATGCACTGTTTCTGTCCCGTCCCACTGTCACACCCTAAACCATCATTTCACAGCTGCAGGAGGCAGTTGTCAATCTCTTCAGGTGCTAATCCAACCGTGGTGAACCCCCAGTGAATTTCAGCCATGACAAATGCTGAACCTAAAGACGACAGGTGAATGCTGATGTGTGTGCCAGGTTTATGTGCTGCTGGAATAGCTGAGGTGTCCCCTGGTGGGGTGTCCCCTCCTGAGGACAGGTCACAGTGTGATCAAAGGGTTTGGTGCTGGTGACTTTGCTTTGCTGTTAGGTGTGACACATGTTCTTGAGCTGACAGGGTGGAGGCTTGTTGTCTTACCCCTGCAGAGGGTTTCCTCAGAGCACCCTCAGCTGCCTCTGTATCTGATCCTCTTTAAGGTGAGCCAGGTCACAGCTTCCTGAAGGGTGCTGAAAACCCATTATGGGGTTCCTAGTGCTGGTAGGAGGCAAACTGGGTCAATATGGGTCAGCCTGTGACTGTAGAAGAAGCGAGAAGACTTGTAGCTTCTCCAAAGTGTGAACAGCTCCTGAATGTTTCCTTTTTCTTTCTGTGTAACTTAATTAATCAGTGAAGTGGACTGGGCTCAGTCAGGATTCATTAACTCTGTTGAGTTTTCATTTTTCCCTTCAGAATGAAAAAATTCAGTGGTCAAAATGCCCCACTCATATCCCTGCTCATTAGTGCTATTCAGTTGTCCATGTCTCACCAAATCCTGCTTATTTGCAATGATGATGAAGCACCCACTTCTCCCTTTTCCTCTTCCCTTTCTTTTACCTTGTTGCCCGGTGTTCTGGTGCTGCTGCGAGGCTCATCCCTGCCCTTCCAAGGGCTGTGTTCATATCCCACAGGTGTTGATGACAAGTATCTGGTGTCCTGCCTATGTGATGTGGTGGTGTGGCCACTCTCCCCGACAGAGAATCCAGGTACCGGACCTGTCATGTGGCTGGAAGATGTGACACAGGCCAATAAGCTCACCAGGCAGGGAAGGGGGAAGGAGAGGACATGCTCTGGAAGGGGCCCATGCAGAGATGACTGCAAATTGTCTTGGACAGGACTGATTGTGGGATACAGGTAGACCTGGAATTGCCAGCAGTCCCTGCTTTTCTTATAGCTGGGAGTTCACACCAGTATCTCCTGGAGCTTCCATGGAGCTGTGTCAGCCAAAGGCTGGGCACTGGTGTCACAGTCCATGGAGGTCTCAGATCCCTTCCAGTCATTCAGTGATTGCAAGGTGGGTCTCAAGGGATCTGGAAAAAGGTCTTGAGAGGTCCAAAGAAGGCACTTCTGGAGGGGATGCTGCACTTTGTGGCCCCCTGCCCCCCAAGCCTCTGTCAACATCTGCTGAGCTAATCATACCTCTGCAACTGCAGGGGAGGGACACAATCAATATATAGTTTGTCGTTCATTTGCTGAGATCATAAAGGTATGAGAAGTTCGTTCAGGCACTGGGGTCCCCCTGGCTTCCCTTTTCACCAGTTGGATATGTACCTTGTTTTGAGTAGTAAAGTATTAGCACAAAGGAAGAGTAAATAAATTTGTTGCATATTTATGACTTCTTTCTGGAAAAGCACTATCCACACAGCACTGAGTGTTTTAGGGCTGCTCTCCCTTCTGTGGGCTGATGTACTAAGGCAGCCAAAATGGGTATTATGGCCCTGAAAAACTGCACAGCCTCCTGTTTCAGTAAATATACTGCTCTTGTCATCCTAATGGAGCATGGCTAAGTGATCCTTGTGGCAATGGAAAGGATCCCAGTGGCTGCCTTCTGCAGCTGAAACCTGAAACTCTGGGTTGGGAACATAAATTGTTGATGAGCCTCAATTCCGTCCGGCCCCCACTTTCTGTGGACTGATGATGTATTTCCATATCACTGAGCAATATGCAAGGGACGGGTCCCTCAGGACCCTTGGGTCAGCACCAGGCAGTGTGTTATTAGCAGCTGTAATTTGGGATAAATCAGCCTTACACCAGACAGGAAGGGTACAGCTGCTCAAGCTCTTGAGGTTAATTCGTAGTAGCTTCTGACAGCCTCCACAAAAGGAGAGAAACCCTACCTGGGTGTTCTGGCTGGATAATTGGGAGAGAGGTGATAATTTGTATACGAATCTCTGAGTAGATGTAAGTTTTTTCTGTGTGCAGGCTGTGCAAGGCCCCACTCACATGATAACTGTGGCCATGGGAGCTCCCAGAGGAAAGGCGCAGGTGGTGTAAAATGGCATCAGTCTCCTGGAACTGATGGAGGACTCAAAGCCTGTCAAAGATCTGTTCGTGCTGTTTAGCACAGAGGAGTTGGATCTTGGGGTTGGGAATACCAGCAGTGTTCTCTCTTTTTTTCCAGTGGTGACTGTAGAGACTTGAACCCCACAAAATGAGGAGGGGAGAATAAGGAAGGAGATTCAGAAGTCGTTTATCTTTGCTCTGGCAGGACATCCAGGGTGTGTGGGCTGTCTATCGAGGGCGACCGAGGCTGTGAGATTTGTAACATGTGGCACAGCAAATGAAATACAAGAGAGGTTGTCTTAGAAACACCATTCTTAACCTTGAGACTGTTACAACAAGTCAATGAACCCTTTAAGACTGGAGGAACATGCTGCTCCAAGGACATGAGAAAGACATGCTGAATAGGAAGTCCAAGGGCAGAGGAGTAAAACTCCTCAGCACTGAACAATAACAGGAACAATGCTGGAAACATGAAGAAAGGTTCAGATGACCTCTGCTAAAAGAGTGATGTGGAAGGCTGAAAGGTGAAGCTCCAGGCAGCCCCAGGAGGACAGAGGCCAAGTCCCCAGACCCTTCCCAGAGAACCCAACTCAGGTGCTCTTGCTGTGGGTTTCCTTGCCTTGTCCAGCGCTTTGGGACCTATCTCATGACACATTGGTGACATCATCTGCTGTTTAGGAAGCCCCATGGTCACAAGTCTCAGGGGGATACTGAATGAAGGTGGCACTGTGTGTTTGTCTGAGTCCCACATCCTTCTCTTGGTTGTGGGAGAGTGGAGGGCATGGGCAGTGTCCAGGGTGAAGCTGTGGCTGCTGCTGGTGGTGAGTGTAGGGTCTGTGCTGTCTGGTGCTGGGAGATGGGAAGGTGCTTTTTCTGTCAGGCACCACTGCTTTTTAATAATGAGCATGGAGGATGACTGTCCACTTTCAGTGTCTGCTGGATCCTCCTGTGCCATGTGGGAACCACAGGGCATGCCTGGCCACGTGCAGCCATGGCATGGGCTGGAGTGTTACGGTAAAGCCATTTGTTGTGCTGTCTTTCCCTCATTCCATGCCAGAAGGGTAATCAGGAAAAAAGGTTGATGCCATGGAATAATGTTGCCAAGGCAGAGAATGATTTTCCTGGATGCCAGGACTTGCTGTGCCAGGCAGAGCAGCTGCTGCTTTTGTTCTGCAGGGGAGCTCCCTCCTGTGCATGCCCAATGTTCTCAAGGTGTACCTGGAGAATGGACAGACGAAGGCGTTCAGGTTCGAGAGGGGCACCACTGTGAAGGTAACGATGCTTGGCTGGCTGTTCCCACCACCCCAATCCAGCCCATCAGCAAAGGTGTATGCAGGGCACTTCCAGCCTTTGGGTTGCACTGAGAGGCTGGAAGGGGATTCCTGGCTGGTGCTGGGCACACTGGGTTTTCCATGTTCCAGCCTCATTTCTGCACTGGTGACAGTGTTCCGCCATGGAGACATGAAAGCTGATTAAACCCTTCAGGTGACAGAGCAGCATCCGAGGGAATGATCCTCCTGAGTGACTAGTGATCCTCCCTTGGATTACTTCTGCTTGAGGGCATCACAGACAAGTTGCCATCATTCCCCTCAAAGGACGGTGCTGCTCCCCAGAGCCATTGATCCAGCCCTTTCTGTAACTGCTGTGCACAGACATAGGATTACACACTTCCACTTCTTCAAGCCTGATCTTTAGAGCTGCCCACTGTGTTGGAATTAACAAGATTTGCCTATGCCCAGTGGCTGGAGGATACACAGTGTCCTTAGGCATCTCTCTCACTGTGGGAGAGACACATGATGGGCACATGTTCTGGGGCTACCAGGCTGAAAGAATATAAAGGGAAAACACAAAGAGCTTTTATTTATCGTGCAGCAAAAACTTTCCTTAAAAGGGAGGAGTTTTTTGTGTAGTTCATCCAAGCTTCACAGAACCATCATGGTCTCTCAGGTAGAGTAAAGGTCTATGTACAAGGCAGAGAAAAAGAAAATGATGAAATAAAGCAAGGAAGTGGTAAGGAATGGGGAGGTGAGTTGTAAAGAGAGGTTTGAATGCCCACCCACAAGGATTTAATTTCTGAAGGATGGATTAGCTCTTCATCTTTGACTTGAGTTTCTCAGCTCTGACCTGGAACAAGTTTTTCCAGTTTTTCAGTGCAGCCCTCCAGAAACACACAAATGGGTAAAATCTTCCCAAGTTAGGTGTTTCCAAAAATTCCTCTGCTGCTTGAGAGATCCTGGCTTAAAGCTGAGGCGAGTCAAACATTTGTATTGCCTCAAGAGGCTTTGTTGAGTCCAAGGGCTTCTGTTTCAATTTGTGCTCAGTCAAGCCTTATGTGATGTTTTCTGTTTTCCAAAACTAAATCTTGTTATTTTCGTAACACTTAGTATTCTGACAGAATTCTCCATTAAAACTGAAACAACAGTTTCAGTCAGATTTGGTAAGATTTTTACAATTATGCTCTCAAATTCTTGTTCATTGGAGGGAAGAAGAGTTTTTCGCCAGTTCCTTGTAGTTTTTCCATGAATCATAGAATCCCAGAATGGTTTGGGTTGGAAGGAACTTTAAGAGAATCCAGTTCCAAACCCCTGCCATGGGCAGGGACACCGTCAACTAAACCAAGTTGCTCCCAAGCCCCATCCAGCCTGGCCTTGTGCAGCTCCAGGATTGTGGCATGCATGTCCAAAGTCTTGTAGAGTTTTAGAAAGCTGAGATAGTGAACAGGAAACACTTGGACTAAGGGTGACAAAAGTCCTCAACAACACCCAATCGAAAACTGTAAAACTTTGAGTGCAAGGCAACTCAGGACAGGCAGCTCCAGGAAATGGATTTGATGCCTGTGACACCTTGGAGTCTGCACATTGCTGGACTCTTACCATGGCAAGGTGCAGCTTCCCTGCATTGTCCTCCCAACATGCTAGGATGTGCTCTGCTTTGTTTGTCTGTGCCTCCCATGCTCCTCTGCAGCTTCGCAGGCTGGAGTCACACGGTGATATCCTCATGCTGAGTGGCGCTCAGCCCCAAGTCTGAGCTCTGTGTGACCCCTGTGCTCCTGCGCAGGACATCGTGCTGACTCTGCAGGAGAAGCTGTCCATCCGCAGCATTGCCCACTTCGCCCTTGTGCTGGAGGAGCAGTACAACCTGGCCAACATCCACCTGCTGCACGAGGAGGAGCTCATTGCACAGGTAAGTGTTTTCTCCGGGCCCTGTGGGGGGGCCCTGACAGCCAGGAACAGAGGCCAGAGAGGGGCAGGGAGAGCCCAGTGCTGTGGGTGTCACCAGAGGGCTGAGCCCAGCCCTGTCCCCAGCCTTGCCATCCCCTTCTGCCACAGCCTTCATCCATATCCCTGGAGAAATAGCACTTTTGGGAGTGTCTCACACTGGTTGGAGAGTCTGAAGAGCACTACCAAGGGCCTGATGTTGCTTGGACTGTGGAGAGCAGTCATGGATCACATCCTTTGTGCCACCTATCTCATGGGCCTATCCACAAAGGAGTGTTTGAGCCTTAAAACAGCCTTAGACAGCTGTGCACCACCTTGCTATTTACAGTTCTCCAAGTATTCAGAGCATTCACCCAGCCAGGGGCCACTTTGATTAAATTCTGACTCAATAGTTGGTATCCTGTCAACATGAGGTAAGCTTGTGTAATTCTGCTGCTCTGCAAGTAATGCTGGACTCATCCAATTTGTGAGGAAGTGCCTGCTCAGATGTTGCAGCTGTGCTGATGGGTGTGTTGGTTGATGACCTGCTGTGCTGCAGAGGTGTTCATGGAATCATACATAGAATATCCTGAGCCGCAAAGGACCTACAAGGAACACTGAGTTCAAGCTCCTTGTTGTTGACACTGTCAGACCACTGAGCACATGTGCCTGAGGATTTCTGCTGTGCAGGATGTGCCCAGAATAAAATATGCTGATGTATAACTCAGAATCTTGACACTACAGTAATGATTCAGGCATCTGTTTAGGACTGCTGTGCCTTGTGACTGAGCTCCAAAGCAGAGCAGTTTGCCCCTGCTGTTATCACATGGACCCAAAGCCTCTGTTCTGGTCACACTGCAAGTGTATGAAATCAGTGGGTATTTGATGAAGTGTTGCTGTCAAAGGGCTTCCAAGCTACTGCAGGGAGAGGCAAAAACCAGTGAAGAATTAGAGATAAAATTACAAGCACTAGCAAAATCTCTTTGTGTTTGCTAAGGACAATCTGCACCATCACCTTGCCAGCAGCTTTAAGCGATTCCTGTGGGTTCGCTCGCCATACAGTCAGGGAGGGAGGGGCTGTGGTGTGATGCCCTGTGTCTGTTGCAGGTTGTACAGAAAAGAGAATCTCATGACTACCGATGCCTCTTCAGAGTGTGCTTTGTCCCCAAGGACCCCTTGGATCTCCTGCAGGAAGACCCAGTGGCCTTTGAATATCTGTACCTACAGGTGACACTGGGTGTTCTGTGCTTCGGAACTCCTTCCCACCCCATTCTCATTTCTGCTTTAAACCACAGTGTGCCTGACTCTCTCAGGTGTATGGATGTGGAATGCAGAGCACTTAAAATCATAGCATTTCAACTTAATTGTCCTAAATTCTTAATCCAACTGGTAGGTTGCCTGGTGACACTCTTAATTGGATGCACGGTGTCACATCAGCGGTCTCATCCTGACTTCTTCCTGAGCTAACTCTGCTCTCTTTGCTCCAGAGCTGCAGTGATGTGCTCCAGGAAAGGTTTGCTGTGGAAATGAAGTGCAGCCTGGCATTACGTCTGGCTGCTCTGCACATACAGGAGAGGATCTATGCATGTGCTCAGGCACAGAAAGTGTCCTTGAAATACATCGAGTAAGTTTGCACATTTCTGTGTTCTGTTGTGACTAAGCCTGGAAAAAGAAGGAGTCACCTAAAAGTGGCATCAGCTCAATGCTTGCCTGGTATTTGGCTCTAGATAGGAGACTGACTGTGACCCAAAAGGACTGCAGCCTCTTGGTTGTGCTGGTTGTTTTAGGGTAGGGTTGCCTTATGGGTCTCCCTTTTCTTAAACTGCTGAGCTACTTGAACAGTACAGACAGTGAACACCTGCGCATGTCCCAAGACAGAGGGAGGTTCTGATCTGTCACTGGAGCAGGGAGTTGAAATTGCAGATCTCTCACACAGTGATGATTACCCAAGCTGCTCCTGCCAGTATTGATTGCAATAGCTGGAGAGAGAAGAGATAATCACCAGCTTTGCACAGGCAGCACATCTCTTCATTCACCAGAACCATGGCAGAACTACCTACTTTGGGCAAAGGTGATAGATCCTTTGAATTAATGGAATCTTGGGGAAATGACCAAAGAGCAGGTGTGCTGTGCTGCAGGTCAGAGCTGTTAGGCTGTACCTGCCCTAGAGAAACCCCCCGCTTTAGGAACTGGTGACGAGCCAGTTGTTAATCAACAGGCATAGGTGTGGTGACTCACTGTACTGCCAGATGTACCCAGCTGTATGTAGGGAGCAGAGGGCAAGGGGGAGCTGCAGTGCTCCTGCCTCCTGAGCATGTAATGCTTCGGCTGAATAAACTGCCCAGCAGCACACATGGCTCATGTTTTTGGGTCCAGGGATCTGAAATGTCGTAACCTTGTCACCAAAGTAAGGTGAGTGCAAGGACAGAATCTCCATCCTCTGGGGAGATTGGGACTGTCCTGCTGACAAAGCTTGTGAATTAACTCCTGTAAAAGCATATGAAAAGAGGCATTCTGCATGAAAGTGTACATTCTCCAGCCCCTATCCTGACCTGGAGGCAGATGAAGGTAGCAGAGAATTTGAGCGGCGAGGCCACCGGGTGTGTTACAGCCCCATGAGGCTGTGTGGTGCCTTTGCCCTCCTCTGCCTTTGCCCTGTCCTGTGGTGCTGGGGTCAGCATCGCCAGGACCCCCTGTGCTCCCTTCCCCTCTTTCTGGCAGGAGGGACTGGGGAATTGAAAACTTCATCTCTCCCACCCTGCTTCGAAACATGAGGGTGAAGGACATCAAGAAAGGCATTGGCTACCACCTGAAGCGGAACCAGCTGCTGCTGGACCCTCGGCAGAAGGTAGTGTGTAACCTCTGAGTCATGGTACCTCCCAGAATGGCAGCAGTGTCTCTTGGGGCCAAAGAGGTAGTGTCCCTCCTCTGCGGGTCTCCTCCCTGTGCAACACTTGGGGCTTTTCTCCTGCCTTTCCCTTGTCTGTGCCCACGCTCCCCAATTTCCCTGTGTTGTGTGTCCTGCTGCAGTTTGCTCTGGTCTGCCCAGTGGGCCATGTGGGATGGTCCTGGACACCCCTGTTGCTGTCCAAACTGAGCTGAATGTGTTGGTCAGATACACAGTCCTGCATGAAAGTCTTCTTTCAGCCTGCAGTACCTGTTTCTAAATGGGGTTTCCTCTCTTGCCAAATCAAGCACCAGCTCACAGCAACCCAGGTGCGCCTGAGCTACCTGCAGATCCTGGGAGAGCTGAAGACATACAGTGGGAAGATCTTCAATGGCACCATGATGGTATGAGCTGTTCATTTCTGTAATTGGCTTTGGTGTGCTGCCCTACTCGTCACATTGCTTCTCCCTGTCCTGAGTTATCATAGCAAATGTTGGAAAGGGGCTCTGCTGGGGAAACTCAGCATAGGCCCATTGAAGTGGATAACAGACCAGCCTACATGATAGTTATGCATAAAATTTCTAACTGAAAGCTGTGACTCTTGCTCTTCAGATGAGTCCTGTCTGTATTTTGTGTGTTGTAAAGTGCTCAAGAAATCTGGGAAGGCTTCAAAAACTCTTTAAAAAATACTAGAAAGACTTAAACCTCACAGTAAAAAAGACCTCTTCACAAGAGGTTTCTTTAATGTCTGCCCCTACAGCTGCAGGACAGGGAGTCGTATGTGGCACTGCTGGTGGGTGCCAAACATGGGGTGAGCCAGATCATCAACAGCAAGCTCAACATTGTCACGAGCCTGGCTGAGTTCCCCAGCATCAGCAGGATGGAGCTCAGCGAGGAGTCTGAGACAGTCAGCATGGTCAAGATCTACCTGCAGGACCTGAAGGTGAGTGGCTCTGCCATGACAGGACAGAGGGTGTGGGAGGAGTCACACCACCTTCTCAAAATCTTACACTGGGCTCAGGGTGTGACCAGCACAGAGGGTTTAGGGCAGACTTGGGAGAGAAAGCTCATAGGAAGAACAAAAAAAAAATTACTGGAGAAAAGTAATTCTTCCTGCTCTCCTCCATCAGAGGCACAAAAGCCAAGAAAAACTAATAGGTTTCTCTTCTTTGTGCCTCCTGCAAAAACAGACTGAGGGATGTATGGGAGAGAGTGGGTGCCTTGCCGTTGTGTAGCAGACTTGGTACAAATATTTGTTTATTCTAACATTTTCTCTCCCCCCCCCCAAACCCCAAAACAAATAAAACAGGTGCTGACTCTGCTGCTGGAATCAAACAGTGCAAAGGATCTCATCTGCCTCATCATCGGCTACTACAGACTCTTTGTGGATGCAACCACCTCCATATTTACGTGGGGAGACAAAAAACAGCAGCTGCACCGTGTCTCAGCTGAAGAAGGTTTTAAAAAAACAGCCTTTTTTTGCCAAAGGATCGGGAGGAAGTGGGTGGATCCCCCAGCACTGGAGGAGTTATTCCCTCCGGGGAACAGCATCGTGAGGGAGCAGTAGCCCCGAGCTGTGCGGTGGCACCCACATAGGATTAAGGCTGGACTTAATTATGTTTGAAGGGCTTTTCCAACCTTCATGATTCCGTGATTCTGTGATAGGGGCAGGCCCGTGGGGGTCGCAGATCGAGTCTTGGGGCAAGGGGTCAGCTGGCGTCCTGCTCTGGGGTAAAAATACCCTCGAGGTCTGGCTGCACCTCCCCTTGTAGGCTGATCCCCCTCCCCACCCCACGAGACGGGCTGACGCGTGTGTTTGAATCCCAGGGTACGAATCTCGAGCCTGCAGCGACTCTGAAGACTCCTGGGAGCTGGAATCCTCCTCGGAGCGTCGCGGGGACCACCCCGCGGAACAGGGCAGCGAGGAGGGGCCAGGGGAGCCTCGCGGTCCTGGGGGGAACGGCACCGACCCGCGGAACGGGGATGACAGTGCCACGGACAGCACGTCCGAGGCTTCCGACTCTGCCAACTCCGAGAGCCGGGTGTTCAAGACAAGCGGCTCCAGCGACTCCATGGACGCACTGGAGGAAGATGAGTTGGAAGCGTGTTCCTCCTCCGGGCCAGAGCTGTTCCACTTCTACACCCCGACCGTGCAGGAGATGAGCAGCTCGGACAAGAGCTTCGTCCCTGTGTGTGCTGCGGGAAGCCCCGGCGGGGCGGGGACCAGGGACTACTTCTGCTTCCTGCAGGTGCCTGCGGCAGAGGGGCCCGGGGGCAGCCCCTCCGAGCAGGGCGCGGGGGCGAGCGCGCTGGAGACCCGGCTGTCCGAGATGGACACCACGGGCTACTACAGCCTGTGCTACAGCACATCCCCCGCCGGCAGCGCCCGCCCTGCCCAGCACGGTTGGACCGCGGGGCCCGGACACCTCGTCCTGGAGCCACCTCCGGGCTTCGGCGACTCCAGCTCCGAGGAGGAGTTCTACGATGCCGCCGATAGGCTCAGCCCTCCGGACACGCTGGCAGGTAAACCCACACCCATCTGCTGCAGGTCACCTTCCACCTGCGCTGGGGTGCTGCCTGTTCTCCCGTCAGTCTTCCTGGGGGAATCACCTTCCAAAAAACCTTCCCCGGGATTTTTGAAGGACCTTCGAACACCCATTCACCACAAGCCACTCCTCAGCAGGTGTACAGTGACACTGCAGGGGGAATTTGTTATCACATCCTAGCACTGGGTCGCGGGAAAAGTCAGTTTCGATGAGTGTGGCATTCTGGAATCTCTGCGCTCTTCCTCTGAGCTGAGGAGAGCTAAAACCTGTAAAACATTATTTCCTGAGATCAAAAGTCATGTTCAGGTCAGGGATGTGTTATGCACCTGGATCAAGGATTCCTGAGGCTGAGCAACTCCCCAGTCATTGTATTTTCTCACAAAGGAGAGGATTCTTGTTTCTGCTCTGTCAGTATTAACTGAACCTTTTAAGAATTTGATTTATACCATTAAACGGTTTTGACTTTTGTATTAGTGCATTGTCACTCTACTGCGTTCAGAAAAAAAAAATTGTCATCTCTGGAAGTTTTTATTATCTAAATATCCAGCTGGGAATTTCTGACCATGTTTCTATTTGATGATAACCCTACAGCTGTGGGCAGTGCTCCTGTAGCTGCTGCTGCTGTCACCAAATTTAACTGGGGAGTTACAGCCACACCTGCCATCAGGTGAAGCAACTCCAGCCCAGCTGGGAGGGGACTGTCCAGAGCTCTCATAACTAACCCTGGGCTTTGGTGCTTGTACCCACAGACACAGGCTCTGCCTTTTCCTTGACGTCTGTGACACCAAGGAGGTGCTTGATCATGGGAGGTGATTTCCCTGGCCCTTGGGAGCCAAGTGTTGCTGCCAGTTTGCTGTGATTCCAAGTGGTGTGCTGAGAGGTCTTTTGGCCCACTGCATAGACATATAGATGTTCTGCTACCTGGAGCTGTTTCCTGATTTCTGTGGTTTTTTTTTCTTGCCATCAGGCTGTGATATGACATCCCGGGAGGGTACAGAGAACTCCTCCTGCATCCCCAAGAGACTGAGGTGCTACAGCTTGGGGGAGAACCCGTCAACAGGGCAGACAGTGAGGGAGAAGCACGGGGGGCAGAAGGAGCTAAAGTATGCCAAGAGCCTGAGGAAGAGAAGGTCTTTTCTGAAAACGGATTACACTTTCCAGGTCAGTTTCCCCTCGACTCTCTCAGGCTCTCCACAGAGCTGCTGTTCCTGGCTGCCCACTCAACCCTCCTTGGAGGACACAGGGAAGGACATGGACATGGGGCTTCCTGTGGCCACCCAGGCCCAGGGGGATGCTGCTGGCACAAACTCCTGCTGTGACCCGATGGAGATGGAGCCTGACACCATGGAGACAAAGTCAGTGATGGAAGGGGTGGTTTCATCCATTTTGGCGATTCGCTGTCCTGGTGACCAGTGTGGGGAGGAAGACAGTGGCCTCCTGCCAGAACAACCCCCCTTGCTGTCCGCAGAGAAAGATGAGCCCCCTTCCAGAGGACAGAGCAAAACTGCCCAGGAAAGCTCCCTACCAGAGACAGATCCCAGGGCGCTGAGCCAGGGAAGCCACGTGCCCAGTGAGGGCTGGCTGGTTCAAGGGGCGCTGGAGGAGGGGGACGAGGTGAAGGTCACCCAGCACAAGGCTGGCACTGTGACCCCATCGTGTGGCCAGGAGGGGACCTGCTCTGCTGACGAACTCTTCCTGCCACCACTGGGTCCTGGCCCCAGTGTGGCCCCTGGTCAGGAGGTGGCCGAGGACCAGGGGCTGCCCCCGGCTCCCTGTCAGAAGAGCAAAGCCGGTGGTAGCTGCTGTGCCAAGGGCAGTGGTGACACACCCGAGTCCCAGGCGAGAAGCCCACAGGTGGTGAACGGGGAGGCCCTGTGGAAGGTGCACGAGGGCCACGTGGGGTTTCCAGATGCAGCCCAGCTCCTGGCAGATTGTGGTGCCTCGGGGGTTCTCACCCGCCTCTCCTGGCTCTCGTTTGGGGTGAGGACAGACCTCACATCACTCAGCCTGGCAGGGGACAGGGTGGATGTCCCACTTGAGCCTTTGACCTCTCAGGGAACCAGTGGGTGCACAGGGGCTGATGCTGTGGGAAGGGAGATGCCAACATCCCCAGCTGGAGCAGGCGTTGGGCAGGAGCTGGTGAGCAGCTTGGGGCTCAGTGGTGGTGATGGGGAGCCCAGAGAAAACACAGGAAATGTGACTCAACAGCAGCCACAGCCCGCACAGGCTTCTTTTCCCAGGGAACAGGCTATCAAGGTGGGGAAGGACTCCTGCCTGGCTCCATCTCCTGGGCTGTTTAACTCCTCAGGCCCAGTTCCCTTGGGCTCTTTGGGGAAAGAGGCAGGAGACCACAGGGCTGTGAAACATTCTTTCCTCTGCTTTAACCAGGATGAGGGTGAGCAGCCCCCTTCCTGCCCCATCTCAGTGAGGCCCCGGGGCTGTTCCCCAGCACAGAGCTCTCTGTCACCACATGGCACTGACAGCTGTGGCTGCCGCCTGCCCTACATTGGCTGCTTCCACCAGCCTGACACGGGGGAGTGCCAAACCAGCCCCTCCACGTTTCTGGAGCCCCTCACCACCCCCCCAACCAGCAGCTGCAGCCTTCCCAGGACCCCTGTGTGCGGGTTCCCAGTGTCCACTGCTGGGGACATGGCTGGGCGGGACCCCCATGTCCGGGCACTTGGGCAGCTGAAAGACCAGGCGTGGCTGAGCCCCGTGGATTTCACCCGCTTCCTGGCCTACACTGCAGAGCTCCAGGAGGTTGTGGGGAAGCTCTCTGGGAACCAGGCAACCCACCTGCAAGATCAGTGCACAGAGCAGGGTGCAGACAGTAAGGGTGCCCTTGGCTGGGCCTCCCGGGACCTGCTGTCCAGCTGCCAAGCGCTCCTGAGCACGGAGCAGCCTCTCACGGAGGTGCAGCAGGCACTGAGGGCGACGTTTGACCACCTGGTTCACCTGGCAGTGACCTGCTTCCAGGTGACACACTGCTGGCGCTGCAGGCAGAGGCAGCGGGAGCTGGGGGCCGCGCTTGAGGATGTGGTGGGCACCTACCAGGGGCTGGTGCAGGCTGTCCACCAGCAGCTCCACGGGCAGGGCTGCCCGGAGCTAGGGGCCAAGCTCCTTGCCCGCCAGCACATGGCCCTCTCAGCTGCCATCTTCTGTCTCCTGCAGCAGTTCAGGGCACCCCCGTGGCTGTGACAGGCTGGGTGGGAGCACATGAGGGCACTGGTGGGGACAGAGCCCTGCTGTGTGCCCTCTGTTCACCTTAGGCTCCCCCCAAAGCAATGTTTAGCCCCACAGACCCAGGACAGCCATGGGAGGACATGTCCTTCGCAAAAGGTGCCACGGGGAGCTGGGCTCCCCAAGAGATGCTGTGCCCAAGGGTGCTCTTGGAGCACTGCAGTGGTGTGTGTGTCCTGCCCAAGGCCGTGCAGGTGTCCTCTCTCAGGGTGCTGTCTCAGCCACCTTCTGTCACCTGTGGGGAAGGACAGGACCCTTTTGGCCTGCCTTTCACTCACTCCTGGCTCCCCAAGCAGGTTCTGGGGCATCAAACCCCACCCTGGCCTAATGTGAAGGACCCCAGGTGGCGTTGCCCACCTTCTGTGGCCAAGGGAATGCAGCAATCCTGTATTCAAGTGCTTTTCCATGTGAGGGCAGGAAGGGTTGTCCCAGGCCAGGGAGGTAGCACCATCTCCCTCTGTTCCACTGTGATTCCTGTGTCAGCAGCAACTCTGTTTGCTGATGCATGAGACAGTCCCTGACTGACCCCCCACCCCATGCTACTCATGGCTCTGGGTCTGCCAGAAGGAACCAGGAAGACCCAACACCAAAATGCCACTGTCAGAGCTGTGCATTGACCCTTCCACGGCCTCCATGGGCAAGGACCAGCCTCTGTCCCCACTCCCACCAGGTGCAGCTCACCCTGTCCAGGTATGAGCTGTGAAGGTGGTCTCACTTTGCATCCCCTGAGAGGCAGCACTGCAGTGCCCTTAGACTGAGATGCCCAAGGTGGTCAGCTCCACCTCCAGCTTGCCGAGAGCCCCCAGGGCACAGCCACCACTTACACCACAACACCCTGAGCCCCTGTTGTGGATTAACCTGGGGATAAGCAGAGGTTAATCCGTGGCTGGGGTTAAACCACAACAGCCCCTGCCAACAGCTGTTGCTGCGGCCCCTCTGACACCCTCAGCTGGGCAGAAGCCCCAGGTGTGTGAGACACTCTTGCTGTGAAAAGAAATGAAAACATAACCATAGTTACCTCAGATGGCCTTAAGGTCTCACTGCCAGTGGCCGTGAGGCTTTGGGTCTCTTTTGGCAGCAATGGCTGAGGTAACATACTGACACAATCACAAGAACTTGCTTCCTGCTGTGGCTGTGGGAGTTGTCCCTGCTCTGTGCAGGGCACAGCCCAGGCAAGGTACCTCCCAGCGGGACACCCCTGTGCATGTCATGTATGACAAAGTACCACATATAGTAACTGTAAAAACACAATGGGGATCTAAACATTTTATTTTAGATTAGATGCATAGGACTAGCTACAGGCTTCAACAACTCACCAAGTCTTCAACTGGGTTTAAATTGTTGGGACATGGTGCCCTTGCCTCCCATCCCTCATTCTCCTGTGGGAGCAGCACTGTCCTGTCCCATGGGAAGGGATTTTCCTCACCCATAAGCTTTGCAATCCTAACTTCACCTTACTCACTGTTTAACTAAAATGAAGGAAACACCTCAAAGCACTCCTCCCTGTCCCAGAACAAGTATAGGTGCAGGAGTCACAACTGCAAAGAAGCAAAACAATTCACGTCAGTTTTCACTTGATCCCAGGCTCCACTAGCTCTTGTTTCCTGCCCAGGGCGATGGGGATTGTCCAGCGTGGCACTGCTGAGTAGGTAGTGTTGCTCTGACAAGGTCCCTTGCTCTGACAAGTGAATGTGCTCCCTGTGCCCAGTCACACTGGTGCCTCCTGCCTGTGCAGCTCTTCACCACGAAATGAAGAGGTGGTGTGCTGGGGTGTTTCCACCTGTTCCACTACCTCCCGTAACACGTAGCCTTTTCCAGAAGAGACTCCAGCCTTCAGGGCCGCCGGCCAGCTCCGCGTCTCGTAGTAGGTGCACAGGATGTCGAAGACTGTCAGAAGCAGAGAGGTGTTGAGTCACACATATGCTGTGACACCCGTGCCAGCAGCTCTATACAGCCAGCAACCACCAGGGAGGGGTGACAGCTGAGCCAGAGAGGGTCCCCCCCTTTAACTCCTGAAGAGCCTGTGCCACAGGCAGCCCACTGAGGGGCAGACAGGTATTTTGGAGAGGACTTTAGGGAGCTCTGGGCAAAGCGGACTCTGTGTCAACTATAGCAAGGTGCCTTTAGTCACTGTTTTGCCTAACTTGTGCCACCCGTCTGTGTGGCTGATGGTACCCCCTGTACTGGGCCACACCTGCTATGCTCCCACCATCACTCCTGGCTGCTGAGACCCCACCTCAGGACTCCCCTGGGCACACAGAGCTCCCAGCCACCTCAGGGACAAGAACTTTCTAGAGCTGGCCCAGAACATGAGCCTGTCTGTAGTCACCTTGCAATTTCACCTTGCAATCCTCTGCTGCGACCAAGTGTGCCAGCCCAACGTGGTACAGGACACCAACACTCTCCCTGGCATTGTGAGCCTGGGCTGAGCCTGGCACAGATCCCTGAACTCCCACGCTCCCATGGCCTGTACCAACAAGAGTCCTCCAGCACCCCCCACCAGACTGTCCCCTGCCTCATGCACAGCTCCCCCCAGGGAGCACACAGACCCCTGAACAGGGATCAGCAGGGATCACACCACACTCCAGCATGTCCCCCCAGCCCCAGCACAGCCCCAGAGCAGCCCCTCACCCTGGTTGATGGCCAGTGTCTCTGAGTGGTAGTTCCTGGAGTTGGGGGCTTTCACCATGTACTCACGGATGGGGAGTCGGGCTGTCTGCACGGACTGCTCCTGTGCCCTCCGCAGGGTCAGCTGCTGCAGGGACACACAGACACATTGCCACACAGCCTCACACATGTGTGGCACGAGCAGCCACAGAGCCAAAACCTGCCCTGGGCCTTGTGGCACCTGCACTGCTGCAGCCTGGCCCAGCCCGCTGCTGGATCTGGGTAGGATTTGAGGGAAAAGGGATGTGGTGGCAGCAACACCACTGGGATATCTCTGCTCTTGTGAGGGAATGGAGCAGGCAGCACCCACCTTGTGAATGCTCTCATCCACCAGCCCTCCCAGCACGTACACCTTATCTGGATTGATGTCTTCAAGGACTAGGAACAGGACACTGGCTCAGCCCCATGCAGCAGTGAATCCTGCAAGATGCTGCTCTCCCAGCAGACCCCACTCCCACGGACAGCGATGGGCAGAGCCCCCTCACTGGGGGCTGGAGCCCTGGGACAGATGGGTCCCATGGGAGCAGATTTAGCACCAGATCTGACACAGCATGTCTTGTGCAATGTGGGACAGGGAACGAGAGGAACCCACTCGCCTGAGGCACAAAACTGCCTCAAAAAGAAATTCCTAAAATTCAATCTTTAGCCCTTGCCTAAAGCATGTGAAATATTTACCATTCTCAGAGTCAGGTGTGAGATAAACAATGGCATCCAAAGGAAATAGGTCCAGGTAAGTCTCTGGAGTTGTATCCATCTGAAAAACACAAGGCAGGGAGAGGAGCAGCCCATCAGCCCAAGGTTCATCTGCCAGAACAAAACCCCCTCCCAGACACAGAGATATCTTGGGACTGACACTACTGTTTGGATGTATAAACGCCTACAGAAACATTGGCTTTGGGTTTTCCTTTTTCAATTGGAAAATGTTTCTGTACGGGCACTGAACAACACATATCTCAAACTCCATTAAATTCTCTCCTTATCAAAAGTCCTTGGTGTGGTTTGAGGAAGGGAGAACAGCAACAGTTATCTAATTTTAGATGAGATTCAAGTTCTCAAGAGACTCAGGAGTCCCCACGGCGGGTGGTTTTGATGTGCTGGCTACTGGGTCTGCTGCAGAGTGCAGGGCTCAGATCTCACCAGGTACTGTGTGAAGCCGTCATTCATGCGGAGGCACTGCTCGTAGATCGGCGTCCCGGCCGCGAACTCGGTCAGGCACAGCCAGAAGGGGCGGGCGGCGCGGCGGTTCGCCCCGTACAGCCGGCGGATCTGCGAGGCCAGGCGGCTGCTCTCCTGGGGACGGGGCGCTATGGGATCGAGCGGGACCGGGGACACACCAGTGCTCTGCCCGGCACCGGCGACCCGGACGGGATCGGGGACACACCAGTGCTCTGCCGGAGGCCGGTCCCGCCGGATCTCGGTGCCCTGCCTGGGGCAGGGACAGGCACACGCGGTTTGTAGCGTCCCCGGGACCCCCTCGCAACACCCGGGCCCGCCAGGACCCCCGAACAGCCCCCCTGGGCTGCCCCCCGTACCTTCTCGGTCATGCCGCCGGCCACGCCGAGGTCCAGGCAGAGCCGCGGCCCC
>VXAY01005177.1:4774-20130 GCA_013399855.1 Oxyruncus cristatus | reverse complement strand
GGGAAAGGGGGAAGGGCGGCGGTGACGTGGGAACCGGTGACCCCCCCCCGGTCGGGGCGGGACCTGGGCTCTCCGGGCTCCTGTTTATGTCCCGTGAGCGGCACAAAACAGAGTCTCAGAGTGTGTTCTTACCGGTGCTGATGCAGCGCTGGGATGTAGGTGCTTCCCTGAGAGGGACACAGAACTTGTATGTTCCAGATGAGGCACAAAAGATAAAAGGGGGAAGGAAGGGGGAAAAAAAGGCGCTGCCTTCAGGAGAGCAGTAGCAGCCCTTGTTATCCAGCAATCGTTGGACGTTCTGGAGCTTTCAAAGGCTTTAAATCTTCCCCGAGCCGAGTGTTTCGGTTGGTAACTGGTGAATGATCTCCATGTCCTGACTCCATCTGAGGACCCACGGTGGGATTGTTGGGGTGTCTGTGCAGGGCCAGGAGTTGGACTCGATGATCCTTGTGGGGCCCTTCCAGCTCAGGGTATTCAGTGATCGCACAAGGTTTTCCCCTTCCTTGCTCCCCTATCTCCTGGAGGAGGAGAAGGAGGAGAATGGGTGGATCATTGCACTCTGGCGTTAAAATCTAGGACTGAGAAGGGGACATGGCTGGGTTGGGTCACAGTGAGGGGCAGCACAGGTGTGTGACACGGGCGTGCCACAGTGTCTCTGCCCCCTGAAGGGGGCTGGGAGGAATGTTGGGAAGCAGGAGGATGCCTGTGGCACAGGTGGTGTCTGTGCTGCAGGTGATCAGGAATGTCCAGGAGAAACCTGCTCTTTCTTGGGGAAGATTTTTATGGCTGCTGTCTCAGCTGTGCTGTCATTGCCTGTTCCTGAGCTGGGGTTGCTGTGGGCTGGACGATCTGTGGCACATTCCAGGTGCTGGGAGAACAGTGAGGTGCCCCCTGTTCTGCCTGGGGATGGCAGTGCAGTTTGTTCCTCCTGGGGGTGACACAGGGTGGGAAGGTGTCAGAACAGAGACTTCCCTCTTGCTGGCTGGTCCAGCACAGCACACCTGGGAACATGGGGTGTTTCCTGAGGGAACAGCAGCACCCCCTACTTCTGGCTAGGTCTGTTTATGTTTCAGGCCTCAGGGAAGCTTCTCATGAGGTCTGTGCCTTCAGGCATTGAGGTTCAGCTTCAGTTGGTGATGCTGCAGTCAGGTGGGAATAGAACAGTTACTTGTGGCGCATTGGTTGTGTGGATTCCAGGAATTCCTGTGGGCTTGGCAGCCTGAGCGTCAAATGCATTTAATTACAGATTGTTGGGCTTCAGGTGCAAGTCACAAACTCACTAGGTCAGTGAAGGACAAGTGCCCTGGTCTGAAGTTTTCTGTGGCATATTTGTACATGAGATTTCTTCTGGTACTGCTCTGAACAGTGCAGCTGAGACAGCTCTTGATGGTTTTGGTGACACAAAACTGATTACTTGGCAAACTTTTTAGAAGCCTCTTTAGGGGTAAGTGAAGGTTGCATTTCATTTTTGTTTGTTGTTTTGGCTGTGTGTGTTTGACCTCCCCACAGTGGGTCAGGGCTGCAGTGTAATCATCTGTGCCAGTCATCTCTTTCTGGGGAATGGAAATCTGGTGAGGAAATTGTGGCCATTAAATGTGGCAGAAATTGTGCTGATTGGAAAAACTTGCAGTGCCCGTCTCCTGCTACATGATTGTGTCACCATCTGTCCCTTGCCTTAAAGGGGATTTTGGGTCATGTAGGAGAATAAAGGAATTAGCCATGACTCTGTGAGTACTTTCAGACTCTGGTTTCAGATACCAACTTCAATAAGAAATGTGGGAATCCGGTGCCTGTAGTTCTGTGACACAGGCCCTGGTCCAAGGACAGGTAGGATGGTAGCTTTCCAGTCAGGATTTTGTAGATGCTTTTTCATTGCTTGCCCTTAAACTTTTCTTGGCTCTGACAGTTTGTATTTATAGTAAAACTACATGTAGCTCAACGGTTTGGTGTGTTGTCTGTTCACTTGTAGTCCTTCATTTGGCTGTAGAACTGGGCAGTTCCCTATCCTGAGGGAACAAGATCTCTGCATCACCCTGGAGTCTGTGTGTGTTTGTTGTGGCTCGAGAGCTCCAGCCTTGGTGTGTAGTTAGCAAGCCAAATCCATGTTATTGGAAGCAAAACTAGAGTTTATCTTTTGCAGGTGCGCAAAGGATGCAATCGCTTTTAGTGCCTGTAGGCAAGACTCCCTCGGAAAACTGAAATCCCAAATGATCGGTCAAAACAACGACTCTTCCCCATTTCCTCTGTTCCAAATGCGTGTTGCTGCCTGGGCAGAAGTGCTTGGACCATCCCTGTAACCCACATTCCTTCCTGGAGTCCATCTTCATTCCTTTCGCTCTGTTTGAAAACGTTGTCTTATTTTTACTCCTGAACACACATGGGGAGTGACAGATAAATGAATTCATGTATTATTTGTGTCCCTGTTTCTTATTTAGAAAAGCAGCAAACACATATGTGCTTGAGGATGGACTTTCTGAATTGGCAGACTCGCATTTGATCCCTCCTTAAAAGCAAAATTCTGTCTGTGTGACCTTTTATTTCAACTTCTTTATGGTCTCCATATGTCCAATGGTACTGTGGTGTTGCTGTTGGAAAATAAATGTGAAGATAGGAATGTGTGTGTTTGCCTTGGACATGCAACCTCTCTGCTCCCGAAATCTTACACTTCATTGTTTTTTCATGAGAAAAAGTAGAGGTGTTGCAAAAAGTCACCTCTTCGGTCTTAAGATGAGTCTGCTAAGACATGACTTCTGTTCTATACGTGAACAATTAAGAAAAAGCCACCCCTCAGTTTGTCTGATTGTCTTGTTGAGCAGCTCATTGTTTTACCAAAAACTTCCCATCACTTCCCTCTCAGCCCTGTGAGGTGACGATTAAAGTCCAGGAGTTTCCGTGGGAGGTCTCTTAATTGTGTGAGCAGTTTATCAAAGGGTGCAGCAGGTTATTTGCAATCAGATCTTTTTACAAACCGGGGTTAAATGTTTTACTAGTGAGTTGTTTTAGTTTGGACGGGTGCTAACAAGGGCGAGATGATCTGCGTTGTTCGGTTTGCAGCACTGTGACATGGCTGGTGCTGAGGTCAGCTCTGTGGCAGAACCTGGATTTTCTTCCTTCTCCTCCTCCTTTCGCTCCTCCTTCTTCAGACTGTCAGCTTTAATCCTGTACCCGTGGTGTGGCAAATTCAGATCAGTTACTGTTTGTATGTCTTTCAGCTGTTATCTTTTCTCTTTAAACCAACGTTTGCTGCAACCTGACTGTGACCTTCAACCATGGAATCACAGGCTAGTTTCGGTTGAAAAGGACCTTAAAGCTCATCTCTGTCACATTATCCCAGGCTGCTCCAAGCCCAGTCCAGCCTGACCTTGAATACTTTCAGGGTTGGGGCAGTCACAGCTTCTGTGGGCAACCCGTGCCAGGGCCTCAGCACTCTCATAGGGAAGAATTCCTTCGTAACATCTAATCTAAGCCTACTCTCTTTCAATTTGATCTCATTTCCCCTTGTCCTGTCACTCCAGGCCCTTGTAAATAGTCTTGCCCCATTTCTCTCGTAGGCCCCTTCAGCTACTAGAAGGCCCAGTTAGGTCACCCTGAAGCTTTTCTTCTCCAGGCTGAAGAATTCCAATTCACTCAGCCTTTCCTTGCAGGAGAGGTGCTCCATTCCTCTGATCAACTAGGTGGCCCATATAATGGTTTCTTCTGTTTTGTAGGATCATGGATTTCCCAGGACACTTTGAGCAAGTCTTCCAGCAGCTCAATTACCAGAGGCTCCATGGCCAGCTCTGTGACTGTGTCATCGTGGTGGGGAACAGGCACTTCAAAGCCCACCGCTCCGTGCTGGCTGCATGCAGCACCCACTTCCGAGCGCTGTTCACGGTGGCTGAGGGGGACCAGACCATGAACATGATCCAGCTGGACAGCGAGGTGGTGACAGCCGAGGCCTTCGCTGCACTCATCGACATGATGTACACATCCACGCTCATGCTCGGGGAGAGCAATGTGATGGATGTGCTGCTGGCTGCGTCCCACCTGCACCTCAACTCCGTGGTGAAGGCCTGCAAGCACTACCTGACCACGCGGACGCTGCCGCTGTCACCGCCGAGTGAGCGCGTACAGGAGCAGAGTGCGCGCCTGCAGCGCTCCTTCATGCTGCAGCAGCTGGGGCTCAGCATTGTCAGCTCAGCACTGGGCTCCTCGCAGGGTGCCGAAGAGCCGCCTGGCTCTGTGCGGAGCAGCCTGGAGCAGCGGGCCGCCTTCCCCATGCGCCGCCTGCACAAGCGCAAGCCGCCCTCTGAGGAGCGCGCCCGGCAGCGCGTCCGGCCCACCATGGATGAGCCCGGGGCCGATGTGGCCACAGAGGGTGGGCAGCCTGTCCACTCGCGTGAGGATTTCTTCTCTCCAGACTCGCTGAAGATTGTGGACAACTCCAAGGGTGATGCTGTTGCTGATAATCAGGAGGACAACACAATCATGTTTGACCAGTCTTTTGGTGCTCAGGAGGATGCTCAAGTGCCCAGCCAGTCAGACAATGGCGGGGCAAACATTTCCCAGATGTCCATGGCATCCCAGGCCACACAAGTGGAGACCAGCTTTGACCAGGAGGCTGCTCCTGAAAAGAGCAACTTCCCATGTGAGAATCCGGAAGTCAGCCTGAATGAGAAGGAGCACATGAGGGTGGTGGTGAAGACTGAGCCCCTGAGCTCCCCGGAGCCCCAGGATGAGGTGAGCGATGTCACGTCCCAGGCGGAGGGCAGTGAGTCCGTGGAGGTGGAAGGAGGAGTGGTGAGTGCAGAGAAGATTGAGCTGAGTCCTGAGAGCAGTGACCGCAGCTTCTCTGACCCACAGTCCAGCACTGACAGGGTGGGAGACATCCACATCATGGAGGTGTCCAACAACCTGGAACACAAGTCGTCTTTCAGCATTTCAAATTTTCTGAATAAAAGCAGAGGCAGTGGCTTTGGAGCCAGCCAAAACAGCGACGACAACATTCCCAACACCACCAGTGATTGCAGGATGGACAGCGACACCTCTTACCTGATGAGCCCAGAGTCAGGGCCCACTGGTGGCCACTCATCCGCCACTGTTTCCCATGTGGAGAACCCATTTAGCGAGCCTGCAGACTCCCACTTTGTGAGGCCCATGCAGGATGTGATGGGTCTGCCCTGTGTGCAGACCTCTGGGTACCGGGCAGCGGAGCAGTTCGGCATGGACTTCCCACGCTCAGGCCTGGGCTTGCACTCACTGTCCCGGGCCATGATGGGCTCAGTGAGAGGTGGAGCTGGTGGCTTTCCTGGCTACCGCCGCATTGCCCCCAAAATGCCCGTGGTGACCTCTGTGCGGGGCTCCCAGCTGCAGGAGAGCTCGTCTGGGTCCCAGTTGCTGATGAATGGGAACACCTCCTTCGAGAGCGGGCACCTGTCACAGCCTGGCCCTCCACAGCTCACCAGGGCATCTGCGGACGTGCTGTCCAAGTGCAAGAAGGCGCTGTCGGAGCACAATGTTCTGGTGGTGGAGGGCGCGCGCAAGTACGCCTGCAAGATCTGCTGCAAGACCTTCCTGACGCTCACGGACTGCAAGAAGCATATCCGTGTGCACACGGGGGAGAAGCCCTATGCCTGCCTCAAGTGCGGGAAGCGCTTCAGCCAGTCCAGCCACCTCTACAAACACTCCAAGACCACCTGCCTCAGGTGGCAGAGCAGCAACCTGCCCAGCAGTTTGCTTTAAGGCGCTGCCCTGGGGCCGCTGCGGTGGGGCCGGCGGACACTGGCGTGCGGTGGTGCCACACACACAGAGCCTTGGCTCTGCCATTGGGGATATCCGGTACCTACCTCGCAGGATGTCGTGGGCTCGGCCACCCACCGGGAGCCGCGCAACAGGCATGGGGATGTGACCCCCTACAGCGAAGCACCCCCTTTGCAGGGCAGAGGGGTGACAGCGTGGAGGTGTCATGAAATAGCACGTTTAGAGAATGAGAAACTGAAGTGCAAATTTCCTTTTTTTTTTTTTTTTTTTGGGTTTTTTAAAAGGGGACAGTTATCACTCTNTTTTGTTTTTTTTTCTCTAAAGCATTTTGTAACAGTGAAAGCATTTAAATAATTACTGTAACATGAGTTGCTGCATTATGTGTGGCCAGTAGTGCAGACCACTTATCTTTAAAAGAGAAAAACAGCTTTGGCTGCACCTGTCAGACATAATGCTTTCAAATATGCTAATTATAACGATAGTTCTAGGATTATGAATGTATGTTTGGCTGTTTTGTAGTAAAGGACACTGTGTAATCAAGGTGCTTAAATTAAATCCCAGATAAGTAACTTTTGGACTGCCAGGTGTACATATAACTTTAATACAGCAAGATCTGGCTGTTTGGCTGATATTTTTTTCCCCCCCGTAGAAACACGTATTAAGTGATAAGTGAAGTACTGTCTCTTGTTTGTGCTATTTCTAGCAGTATTTTAACCAGTTCGTATCTCCTATGTTACAATTCTATATAGGCAGAAGTCGGAACAGAGCTTGTCTTTGTTTTTGAAGGAGGGAGGTAATTTGCAATGGCTTTTTTTGCCGTGTAAGACAGTCTCCCTCTGTTTCCAGATGCCAACAGTCCATCTGGTCCCCGTTACTGTGTGAGCATGTTGTCCTTTCATCTCCTGGTTTTACTTTCCTCCTCTGCACACTTACTGACTTCCCTTCACAGCTGTGGATTGTTCCTCGGATCGAACTGTCAGGAACAATCCTCATTTGCCATATCTCATAGAATCACAGAATGTCCTCAGCTGGAAGAGACCCATCAGTATCATTGAGTCCAGCTCCTAGCCCTGCACGGGACACCCCAAATCCCACCGTGTGCCTGAGACCATTGTCCAAACACTTCTTGAACTCAGACAGCCTTGTGGGGCTGTCACCACTGACCTGGGGAGCTTGTTGAGTGCCGAGCCACCCTCTGGGGGAAGAACCTTTTCCTGAGATCAAACCTAACCCTTCCTGACACAGCTCCTGAGTCCTGTCACTGGTCCTGAGAGTGAATAGATCAGTGCGGCCACCCTGCTGTTCCTCTGGAGGATGCTGAAAACCACAATGAGATCTGACCTCAGTCTCCTCCAGGCTGAGCAAACCAAGCACCCTCAGCCATTCCTCATAAGGCTTCCCCTCTGGACTCTTCCATGTCCTCATGGCCTCGTTTGGATGCTCTGTTGTGGCTTCATGTTTTTATATTGTGGTGCCCCAGACTGCCCCAACATTGCAGGTGAGGCCACCCCAGGGCAGAGCAGAGTGGGACAGTCCCCTCCCTGGCGCAGTCGGTGATGCTGTGCCTGATGCCCCCCGGGACAGGGTTGGCCCTCCTGGCTGCCAGGGCACTGCTGACTCATATTTATGTCTCTCTGTAAAATGTCATTGTCAAATCCAGGCCTTCCACTTAAACTGGTGTCATAAAAGTACTTTTCCACATAAATTAAAAAAACCTTGTGTAAGTTTAATTTTAAAAAATAGCACTGTACCCTTTGGGTAGTGGAAATTTGTCATTCTCCATGTGAGACGTGTAAATCTCATTTTAATTTCCTATTCTTTGATGCCATTTTAACTTAATACTGCCTGCAGGCTCCTTTTTTGCTTGTCACAGGTGCACATGACCCGGTGTTCATCATCTTTAGCTTTTTAAATAAACTTTTGGAGCACTTCTGCTGATGATAAATGCTGCTCAGCTGTGCCAGAGCTGGATCAGGACGGAGACAGGATTGCCTGCACCTGTCAGCATGTCATTTGCACTTGAGCATCTGAAGTAAACAGGAACGTGGAAACACAGGGGATGGTTGGATTAATTCCTTTAAAATGTTAAGACTTTGCTATAGGGTATACTTAATGGTTGTATTTCTGGCTCTTGATTATTTTTTTTTAAGCATTAAAAAAAATGCAGTTTTTTTAAGCATTGGGATACACTGTGTTTTGTTTGATAATAATTTTGGTATCGGGGACTAACAGCATTGAGCTGCATAAACACCTAAGCGTCAATAAAATGCAGTATTTTGTACTTTAATATTTTCCTGTGTTGCTTGCATTTCTGCTGTTTTCATTTTAAAAAACAAGATACGGGGTTTTTTGGTGTCACATCCAAATTTCTTGAATTCTTACGACGCTTGGGAATAAAGCGTCGTGTGAGCAAGGTGACTAAGAATTAATGTAAGCAGATAAACACTTAGTTGGACTTTTGAACTGTTTATAAAAATTTTAATGTGGAATTACAGTACGGGAGGACTTCTGTCTTCTTTCTCTGAGAAAAAGTTTGACTTGGAGTGTTTTTGGAAGGAGCAGCTTTACATTTCATTGTCCATTGACACCCTGTGCCTGTGGAGTGGTCTGGAGCCTATGGCTGCTGTTGCTTCCTGAGTCTTCCCAAATGAAGCAATAAATTCCTGGGAATGGCATGAACAAATACCTGGGACCTGAGCTGTCCCTTCTCTATGCGAAGGGCATCTCACTTTACAGCCTGGAGAGCTTATTGCCCCGAATTCCACTCAGAATCGAACTTTACACAGTGGGGTCTTGTGTGGAGGGTTCAGTGTGTCAGTGTTCTGAAACACCCTGAAATAAACTCTGCATTTTTGTGCTTCTGTGTCTGACTGGATTCACTGGTTTGTTGCTCTTCACACCAGCCTATTCAGAAATACTTGTGGTTGTAAAACTGATTGTAAAAGCCTGTACTTTGTAATAATTTTGTCCCTGGTAGAGTTCTTCATAAGAACTTAGTGTGTGTGTGACTGAAATAATGTTAATATCTACACAGCATGTGTGAAGTTCATGATCCATGGTCACTGCTATTCTCTGAATTCCTCGTGGGAGGATGATGCAGGTGGAGGAGGTACTTGTTTCAACGGAGTTCTGAGATGGACACCTGAATTGTGCTCCAGTCCCTCTAGCAGCTGATTTACCAGCTCGTCTCTATTTCTTAACATACGTGGGGAATCTGACACATCTGCTCGGACACCAGGTCATTCCCATTTACTGCTTCTTGCATCGTCAGGGGTCACAGTAACCTCTTGGGTATTTGGTCACCATTTCTCAGCATCACAGTAACATCATCACCAGTAGAATTTTCAGTGTCGGCACTGAGAAATTTTGGAGACCAGCAGAGTTCCCCCACTAGACTCATGTTCTGAGTTTTCACACCAAAGTAAATCCCAATTTCTTTTGAGTCAGTTGGAAACTCCCCAGTCAGTTGGGATGCTCAACTCCCTCCCTTGCCATAGCCACGAGCCTTCCCTGGTCAGCCCAGGTTAGAAACCTTCAAAATTCACTCTAGTGGACCATCACATGGCAATCAGCCGGGATTGTGAATCAAAACTTACTGATAAATGTGTCAGAATACCTCCAAGGTGTGGTGCAGAGCAACTTCCAGCAGCCATTACTGCTGTTGGAGGGTGCATTATGTAGCATCCAGAGAAATTCCAGCAGAGTCCAGCATGAGGGACACTTGCCATGGGACAGGAAGCAGAGTATTGGGTGAGCTTTGATTCCCATCACAGGCTTTGTGCTGTGTTCTGGCTCCCTCCCTGCACCAGGTTTATAGTCCCACCAGCTCCTGCCCTCCACCCCAGGACACTTCCCTTCTGCCCATTGCAGGCCCCCTCCTTCTTCCCTCCCTCCCTCCCTCCCTCTCTCCCCTTGCGCTGCTGTGCCCAAAAAGGGCCAGTTTTGTGTCTGTCGCCTACCAGGGAGAAAGCCTGGGGGGAAAGCACAGGTGGAAGGCCCTGGGGCAGAGGGATGGGCAAACCTGTACAAATCCCACCTTAGAGGAGTGGATCAGCTGCTGGTGCCACCGTTCAACCTGAAGTGCCAAAGCAGTTGTGGTCCTCCTGTGTAGGACTGGCCACCAAGGGGAAGTGTGATGGAGTTGGGAGGAGGAGGAGGAAGAGAAAGGGGGAAATGGCCAGTGAAGAGCCACAGCTCACAAGGAACCTGAATCCAGGTGTGCTCTTCAGCATGTTCCTCAGCACGAGGACTGGGAGCACATGGAGCTCTAAGAAGGCTGGTTTAAGACTGGCAAGATTGACCCTCCACACCACACTGTGGGGACACCCGCAGGGTGGCCAGGCTGGGTGGCACTGTGTGGCCATGACTGTGGTCAGCAGGTCTTGACAGGGCTGTCCCATCTGCTGCACAGTCACAGGTGACAGGAGGGCACATGGGGAGGGGACCGTGGCAAGGCCAATGCCCCCCCTGGGGGCAGCTCCACCTTCATCCCACAGGGATGGGCCAGCTGGACTTCAGGCTTGTCAAAGCTGTGGCTGCCCCTTCCCTGGAAGTGTCCAAGGCCAGGCTGGATGGGGCTTGGAGCACCTGGTCTAGTGGAGGGTGTCCCCGCATATGGCACGGGGCTGAAACTGGATGATCTTTAAGATCCCTTTCAACCCAAATCATTCTAGGATTCTGTGATCACTCACATGGAGAGTTGGGCTCCATCTTTCGGCACCTGTTCATAGAAGTGAGACAGTTGCTGCAGGAGAGACAAATACCCAAAACCCTCTAGCTGTGCTCATCAGGCCTCTCCTGGCAGCTGGAGGCTTTGCCCCTCCTCAGGCTCCGCTTTACACTAATGTGTCACTGCACATCTGGGAAAAACAACTGGAGTTGCAGCTGGAACCTGTGGGAGGTTGCAGGACCTCCCAGTGAATTCCAGTTTGCCACTCACTTTGGAACCATGCTTAGAATTACCTGTGGATACAAAAGGCAGAGCTGGAGGTACCAGAGGAGCTGCACAAGCCTGTTTTTTGCCTTTCTTCAGGCACTTCTGGAAGAGGATTGTGCTGTGGCATGGATTTCACAGGACCACTTAACATGTGGGCTGGCAGCAGCTCCTGTGGCAGCAGCAGCAACTGTGCTGACAGGGCTGTTACCTCTCTTCCCTGCCTGGCTACGAGCTCAGGTATGGCACTGTTGGCCTCTCACTGTGACCAGCAATCAGGTTTTGAGGACAAGTGCTGCCACAGCAGCTCCCTTGTGGTACAGCCCACACCAGTGAGCAGACTAGAGAAGAGTTCCAACATAGGGAGTGTTCCCCAAACCAGACTCAAACCCCAATCCATGGCCTGCTGGGACCTGCAGCCCCCACAGTATGTTCTCCCACGTGCCTGGACCACCCTGTTCTCAAATGACACCAGCACCACACATTCCCTGCTGCTCTTTAATGGCTCCTGGCTGCTGCAGAGGTGAGGGGCCGGGCTGGCCAGTCCTGCCGCACCACCGGGGCTGTCACAGCTTCAGCTCATGAGGCATGGGCTCCCCCCGCAGCCCAGCCAGCAGGTTGTTGGCTGCCAGCACTGCCATGGTGCTCCTGGTGGCGTATGTGGCACTCCCGATGTGTGGCAGGATCACTGTGGGGACAGGAGGGACACGGATCACCTTTGCGGACTGGCAACAGACCCTTTCAGGGCTGTCAGAGGTACAATACATATGTATGTGTTATTTACATATTAATAAACAATTAGTATTACTATTTAAATTTACATATTTAATTAATATATATGTGTTAATTTTGTCCTGCTTGTGTTGTTCCAGAGCTCTCAAATCAAAGAAAACAAATAAAAATGAGTTTTAGCAGAAAGATAAATGAAAAAAAAACAGCTACAGATTCATATTTCATAAACAGACACTCAGTTATGGGCAGTTCCAAGTTTTCATGGATGTCCCTCTGGTTTCTTTTTGGAATAGACTTTCCCTACTCCAGGACTGTCCTCCCTGGAAAAAGGACATCCTGCACAAGAGCAGCCAAGCAAGCCCCTTCTTAACCATCCTTCCTCACCTGACTCATCCTCCTCCAGAGAAGACAGGTATCAGTCCTGCACCTGCCCTTCCCACCTGCTCGGTAATATCCAGGTAACAGGCTGCCTGGGCTTGTGGCAGCTCAGCAGGCTGGCCAGTCCGGCAGTGCTCCCGAGGCCGAGACTCCTCCGGGCACACTCAATGACCCACTTTAGACATCTGGGAAGCTTTTCTAGCAGAATATGTCTCCAGGAGCTGACAGAACACCTGAGCTGGGCAGAGCCTGAGCTGCGATTTCGTTTTGTATTCAGGCACATGCTGGTATTGGACCCTCCGTGAATTTCACACACTAAATGGAGACCCACCAGGAAGGTGCTAAACCTGAGCTGATATTGGTGGCTTTCTGGAGAATTAAAACAGCTCCCAAACTTGTTTGACATTGCACTGATGAGTTCTTACCCCACAGCAGACCCCTGCATTGTACAGTAGCTTCCTACAGCCCAATTAAATATACCTGACCTGCCTGTCCTTCCATGCTTCCCTGGCACTGGAGGGGTAACAGAGGATGAGGGATCCTTGTCACACCTGCCACTGGACCCCCAAGGAGTGTGGGCAGCCTGGCAGAGCTGGGCTCTGGCCACCCTGCTGGACACTCACCACAGTTCTTGAGGGAGAGCAGGGGGTGGTCAGTGGGCAGTGGCTCCGGTGTCGTGACATCCAGGCCAGCAGCTGCGATCTGACCCTGGGACAACGCATTGTACAGGTCCTCCTGGTTCACCACAGCCCCCCTGGTGAATGTGAGGTGAGAGGCTGGCATCAGTGCCGAGGGTCCCACAGGCTCCCAGGGCCACAGCCCACCTGGGACAGCCCAGGCTGTGGGTCCCCAGGGCTGCCTAATGGAGCTCAGACCTGCTCTGGATGTGTCTGAACCTCCCAGCACAGTGAGCTGTTCCCACTCTGGCTGCCTGCAGTGGGGGAAGAGCTGGGTGCTCCCTGAATAACTTATCTTGCCTTTGGATGGGTCCCAAGAGACCTTGGGTAAACATTCCCAGTGCCTGCAGTCATTAAGGCTGTACATGCTGTCTGGACTCACAGCAGATCCTCTGCACCCACAGCCTGGCAAGTTCACAGCCACCCTCCCAGGAAGAGGACTGGGCTGCCAGTACCTGCTCGTGTTAACAAACACAGAAGTCTTCTTCATCCTGCTGAAGAAGTCCTTGTTGCACATTCCCTGGGTGGCTGGTGTCAGGGCACAGGTCACCACCACGAAGTCTGACTCCTCGGCCAGCCTTGTGAGTGGGACTGAGGGGAGGAACACAGGAATGTCCTGCTGCAGCTGACACCTGCCCTCAGCAAAGCTCCACAGGCAGCTGCAGCCTGACTCCTTCTCCCGTCAGGACACCTTGGAGCTCAGCCTGTGGGGACAGTCCCCAGATCCTTCCCCTCCTCCCAAGAGCAGCTGCCATCTTCCCTCCCTGTCCACTGTGTCCTGCTTCCTTGTGGGAACGAAACTAATCACCAATGGATGGATGCAGAGAAGGGCAACAGTGGCAGAACAGTTGCAGCCCATGGTTCTGGTGGGAGTCTGATGAGCCCCTGCATGTCTAGTCTTCGCCTGGGTCAGAGAAGGCCTCCCTGTCATCCCCCACCACCTCGTAGGGCCTGTCTGGGACTTGGTATTTCCTCCCTCACTGCCCCCTCACGCTGGGCACCCCAAGGAGCCCCCCACAACTCCCAGTTGGTGCCCTCCGTCTGCTGGCCTGCCCTGCAAGTGACCTCCATGGAGCTGTCCCAGCCACGGTGTTCTGTGACTCCCATCCGATGCTGGCCCTGACCCAGTGCTGTCCTTACCAAACTCAGCCCCAAACTCTGCTGCGCTTTCTGGTTTCGGGCCACTGCCAGTATACAGAAACTTCTTGACCCCAAATGGTCTCAGGCGCCGGGCTACTGCCTGCCCTAGGAGGGACAGAGAAGGGTGTCAGGCCACCATGGCTGCACGAGCTGCACAGGGACCAGCTCCTGAAGCCACTGAAAGGCCACTGTGGTGGGATCACTCCTGCCTGGCTGCTCCCAGTATGGACCACAGGGTGGGGAATGGAGGTGTTATGCTGTGGAAAAGGGCCCAAAGGACACTGAACCTGCAGCTGCCCTCAGGAGCAAACTGGGGAGCAAGGACAGGCCCAGCTGCCTGCTGGCAAAGTCCACAGCTGGACAGTACCAAGTGCTGCGTGGACTTTGCCACCGTTTGTTTAACTGGAGGCCAGGAGGACGATGTACAGGTTGCTGCAGGGATTGCAGGTGGTGGAGGCACCTGAACGCTTGAGACTTTTACGGCTGAAGCCCGATGAGCCAGCTGGTGGGAGAGGTTGCTGTGCAGCTCCCCTTCCTGCGCTCATGTTTAAACTCAGCCACCTTGGCTGAATCAGAGTCCCAGAACAGGACTGGGAAGTCCCAGCTTGGAAGGGACTGCAAAGACCATCTCGTTCCAACCCTCCTGCCACAGGCAGGGACACCTTCCACTAGCTTAGGTTAAAGGTGAAGCTCCTAAGCCACCCTGCCACTGCTGGAGACACAGAAACCTGGCCCCTGAGCTGCACTTACCTATCCTGCCCAGTCCAATGATGCCCACCGTGCTGTCAGACAGGCCAAATCCACACATCCATAGTGGCTTCCAGGTCGTCCAGCCGCCACTGGCAGAGAGAATGAGACAGGAACAATTGTCAGGGAGAGACTGCTCAGAGCCCAGTCCAGGTGCTTGGTGTGAGCCGGATGAAATGCTGGCCTTGGCTCTGTGTCCCCAGCCCCGTGTGGCTCAGCTCTGGAGCTGGGGCCACCCACAGCTGGCACTCACCTCTTGACCTGCTCAGCTGCCTCTGGCAGCCGGCGGCAGGCTGAGAGCAGCAGGGCCACCGAGAGCTCCGCGGTGGCGTCGGTCAGTACGTCAGGGGTGTACCCCACGCGGATCCCCCTGCCCGGACAGAGGGGGCTCTGGGGCAGCCGCGGGGTGCTCCCCTGGAACCTCCAGGCTGGCTCCCAACACTACACTTGTCCCAGCTGCTGGGGGACATCCCTTTGTCTCTCAACCCTCCTGCCACACCCTTTCCCCAGGTTGTCTTTGCCTTGCCCTGGAACCCAGAGGCTCCTCCAGCCCAGGTGGGGTGGGGTGACCCCAGCCATGATCTGCCAGGAGGGGCGTGCCTGCAGTTGGCCAACTCCAAACAGCCCCATGCTCTGTGGAAGCCCATCTGCCAGAATGGACCGGCAGAGGGTATGCTGGGGAAGGGGTGCAGAGTGGCACAGGGAGGGATCAGGGGGCGGGCGTTGTCAGAGCCGGGGGCCAGAGGCAGGAGGGTCAGCGGTAGGGGCGGTGGCGTTACCGCTTCTTGATCTCGTCCAGAGCGAGGTGGTCGAAGCCCACGGACATAGTGCTGATGACCTTCAGGCCGGGCCCTGCAAGACACGAGCAGCGCTGCCGAGCCTGTGCCGGGGTCCCGGGGGAAGGAGGCGGAGGGAAAGGGGGACCCGCACCCACCGGCCGCGTCCAGCACCTCGCGGTCGATGCGGTCGGAGAGCAGGCAGAGAAGCCCGCGCGTCCCCGCCACGCGCGA
>VXAY01005172.1:894139-919169 GCA_013399855.1 Oxyruncus cristatus | reverse complement strand
CACTCCAAAGTCTTCTCTTTTTCAATCTGAACAACCCTAACTATCTCATCCGTTCCTCATTGGAGAGGTACTCTGTTCCACTCGTGATCTTTGTGATCCTCCTGTGGGCTCATTCCAACAGTTCTATGTCACTGACACCAGCAACAACAACGGATTTCACCAGAGAGCTTTCAGTGGTTACTGTAAACATTTTTTCTCTCCCCTTCTCTCCTTTCTCTTTATCTCTTATTCTTCTCTCTCTCTCTCTTTTCCCTTAAACATTTTCTTGGGTGTTACCTTTATGATTTTACATTGCTATATTGCAACCAAAACAGCTAAATACCTTTTTTCCTTTGTAATATCTTTATTCTTTTATGTTGCCATGCTACTACAGATACAATCAAAACAACTACTTACCTGTATTCCTTTGCAACCAAATTGTTCTAAAATAAGCCATTTTTATATATATATATATCTGTAAACAGTGATCATCTAGTATCGATTTATTTTAATTAACCACTAGGGATTTATTAGCAGAAAACAAAAGTTATTCCTGCCTGGCAGGGGGTGTTGTAACATCTGGGGATTCCAGAGCTGGATGCAGCACTCCAGGTGGATTCTCCACAGAGAGGAGTAGAAGGGCAGAATCACCTCCCTCGCCCTGCTGCCCACTCTGCTGAGGATGCAGCCTGGCATGTGATTTGCTTTCTGGGGTGCAAGTGCACATTGCCAGCTAGTGTCCAATCTCTCATCCACCAGCACTCCCAAGTCCTTCTTGGCAGGGCTGCTCTCCATCCCTTCATCCCCCATCTTGTATTCCTACCAAGGGGTAGGTGCTGACCCAGGTGCAGAACCTTACACTTGGTCCTGTTAAACCACATTGCATTCCCATGGGACCACCTCTGAAGCCTGTCCAGGTCCCTCTGGATGGCATCCCGTCCCGCACCTCAGAGGGACACCACCTGTCACTGATGTCCATCGTGACTCTGAGCCTTTGACCTCTAGATGCGACCATCCAACCAATGTCTTATCCATCCAACAGTCCACCCATCAAATCCATCTCTCTCCAATTTAGAGAGGATGTTGTGGGGGACCATGTCAAAGGTTTTACACAAGTCTCCAGATAAATGACACATGTAGCCCTTTCCTTGTCCACTCCTGTCCTCACTCCATCGTACTATGATGGGGAGTAGGTTTTGACCAAAATAGTATTTTGTAGAGTCATTCCATAAAGTCATCAGTAGCAATTTCCCTCTGGTGCTAGAGCTTATGCAGCTTCTTTTCCATGTGCATCTTGATTTCTACCGTCACCCTTGGGACAGGAGAATTTTCTTTGGTGGGGTCAGAGACAGTGGGAAAGCCTCATGCCAGGAGGTGGTGGGTTGGTTTATTTCTGCCAGGGTCAGAACTGCCTCCAGAAAAGGCTGTGATCCCTCTAGTCCCTATTCACATGCTTTGACTGCTCTGAGATGAGTTACAGGATGCAAGAAATGTTTGTGAAGCTGAAGGCAGATCACAGAAAGCACGGATCTGAAACCAGAGTGAACCAATAAATAAATGGATGGAGTCTCCTAGCCACATCAATCACAGCCTGTGTTTGCCAAGCAGATTAAAATGACACGAACACAAAACATGTAGGAAATGGTGGAAAAGTTGCTGTTTTCCAAACAACATGATTCCTGGAATCATGCATGTTTCATGTAACAATTAATGGAAGCTGGTGCACCAGTGTTATGACCCCCTATTGTTTCAATATCATTTATCACACAATAGAGTCATTACAATATTATTATTGTGTATTTTATGCATTTTAAAATTTATTACAACATTATTTCAATGTTTCTTACATTAGGGCAAGGCTTTGACAAGCTGACCATTGGTCATGACAAGCAGACGACGAGAGGAACAGCCCACACATGAAGGAGACTTGATTTGCCGAAGTCCCTTTTGATTTCCATCCTACCATCCTGCTGCAGCCCTCTGACTTGATGGCAGGATGATGGCAGGATGAATGTGGGGCAGGGTATAGCCCCGATGCTGGCAGCTGTGAGCTTACTCAAGCCATACAGATGAGTCTTGCAGATAGGCTTGGACATGATTTTGGGACCAGTGGTAACATGCCACGGCTGTTACCCTCTTGCACAACCCTGCCTGCTTTCAGGTTAAAGCAGGGGAGGGGGTCAGCTGTTCTCCCAGCTCCTGAGCACAAGCTGAGAAAAGAGAAAGGGTGTTACCCATAAAACCCTTAAAAGACACATGGGGACAGAGTGGCGAAGGCACATTTTTGAGATTGATCTAGGCTGGACCAAGAGCTGGCAAGTCAAACCCAGGTCTCCAACACAGAAAATGCCACAGGTCTTGTTGTGGGGGGGAAAAAAAAAAAAAACAGAACACCAAAAAACCAAACAAAACACAGCAGCAAAAAACACCAAACCAAAACATTAATAAATGTTTGAAATGTCTGTGATTTATGGCTGAGAGAAGCTGCTGCACACTGCTGATGGCCTCTTCTCTGCACACTCCTCTTCCTTGCTTGTCTCAGGGGTCTGTGTAAACCAGTGAGGGATTATTTTTGCTTTTCCCTGTGCTGAGACACCAGGTGAGACAAAACACCCTTAGGGTGCCCAGTGCTTGCAGCAGGAGAGCTGGTGAAAGTCACCTTACCCCACCCAGGAGCCAGCCTTCCCCTCCAAGGCTCCAGAGATGGAAAGGCAGAAAGCTGTAGCCTAAGCTGCTTTGCATTAGCACCTTTTGAGCTTGTCTGTCCCCTGCCATCCCTCATGCCAGGGTAAATCTGACCTGCTTTCATAGGGAATTCAGGGCATGCTCAAACTGCATCCTTGCTGAACCCAAAGACCAAGCAAGGGCTCCCACTTGTGCTGGCAGTCCCACGGAAAGCGACAGAGCAAGCGGGGATTTCTTGGGTGCAGGGACCTGTATTCAAAGTCTGGCCTTGCAGGTTAGAATAATTCATGCTGACATCCTGGGACATTCCAGCACTTAATTTCACTCCAAACTGGAAAATTTTGTACAAGGAAAATTCACATTTTTCCTTCAGTTTTTAAGGTGGTGGATCCCCTGGTTTCATGTATTTGACAGAAAGGTTCTCCTTACATGGAAACACTTTCTGGCAGGCTGAATATCTTCCGCTCACCGCCAACCCATTTTGCACTGGATCATGGAAACTGTAGTCCAAAAGCATCACCTTCCCCTCCTCTGTAATGAACTGACTTCCCACCCCAAAGCTCCTTTCCCACTATACTCCAAAAGTCAGGCAGTTCCCACATGGCCAAATTGTGTTCCCACCCAAGTTTAGTTGTGGGATGGTTTTAGGACATGTAGTCTTCCAAAGTGTCCTGCCCCTAAGAAGGGGGTTGAACTCTGTGAGGTGGCTCTGGAAGGTCAAATGAGGAAACACTGTCAGATGATATTAAGTTTTTTTAAAACTGAAATGTGTGATGTTCAGTGGCATGTTCTGGCTTGGAACTAAGTGACTAAAATGAAACAGCTAAATGTGACTCTCCCTAATGCAATTAAGAAGTATATGAACAAAAGGTAGATTTTTTTTTTTTTTTTGAGAACTACGTCTCTTTTGACGAGATATCCCTTGCTCAAGTCCAGCTTGCTTTGATTTTTTTCCCTGTCCTCCCCTATTCTGTGCCATGCTGCCAGTGCAGTTGCTAACTTGGGATGGAAACTGCTTTGCACCAGCAGTGCTCCTGATGAAATCCTTCCCCAAGGATGAAAAGACCTTTGCACAACTGCAATGACCCGGAGCATCAGCACTTTAGTTCAGCATTCTGCTCTGACTCTGCCCTTTGTGAAAAATCTAACTCCTGAGCACTGAGGCTCGCTGTCAACCAGCCTGAACCAGTGGCTTTCAAGGGTGGCTGTCCAGCTATGCCAGCTGGGAATGCTCCTTTGCTTCTACATGTTTCCCCATGTCTCACAGGCAGGAGTTTTTCTGGACACACTGTAAAACCAGTTGTGAGCCAGACACAGACCCTAGAGAATTTTCCACTAAGCAAATGTTGAGTGCAGGGCTGTAAGGTATTTAACTTTCAGTCAGACATAAATTAGGTTTACTAAATCTTGGCTGTGAAAACACTGACAAAATGTAATGTTCATTGCACCAGACTCCACCCTCTAAATCAGGATCTCTGGAGACCCAGTCCCAACTTCCCCCATTGCCTCTACATGCACCAGTTTTGGCTGAACAAATGCAGCACTCTTCCCCAGAGTGGTGAGATAGGAGCCCCCCTCCTCAGTTCAGCCACATTCCCACTGCCAGACAGATTTTCAGTTCCCTCCTTTGGCCCAAAGCATCTGTGTGTGTT
The DNA here is from genome assembly GCA_013399855.1 of Oxyruncus cristatus. Lineage (NCBI taxonomy): Eukaryota > Metazoa > Chordata > Aves > Passeriformes > Cotingidae > Oxyruncus > Oxyruncus cristatus. The sequence continues at coordinate 914,853 of VXAY01005172.1, read as the reverse complement.
TGTGTTTTGTGACTTTGAAGAGAAGGTAAAAGGACTTATTTTATTAACAGCCAACAGACACTTCAAAGCAAAAATGTGAGAAATTAATCATTCTGCACCTCTAAAGTGGGATTTATTGTGACTCCAAAACTAAGATAGAAATGAACCAAAAGCTAAATGCATGAATCACTCTTTCAAAATAAAGTCAGAACTTCAGTGGAGGGTATGTGTACTGGTAAAATTAAATGCAGGGCCATATAATTCTTTTTCATTTAAAGATAACATTAAAGTAACGTGTTGGTCCTCAGCATCTCAATGGCCCAGGGAAACTGTTTCTCTTTAGCAGAAAAGGTCTTGTCCAATAACGCTTTCCCAGGTTATTGAAAAGGTTTTGTTTCCCACTCTTCCTATTTTTTTTTTCTTTTGGTCTAAAAAGCCAAATTAACTTCCTCTGAGGAAATACCTACTTTCTGTGTTTACCGGGGCAAAGAAGGCCATTGTCTGGGGAAAATGGCTCTGATGGGAATTTAAATGCGGGGACAGGGCATTAACATTTGTTGAGTTGGGTAACAAGCTGGATGGAGTTTCACCCAAGAGATCACATTCACAGATTCTTGGTGGAGTTTTTTTCCCCCCCCCGCAGTTCCTCCCAGTACACAGTTTGCCAGGAGGAAAATGTGGCAGGTGCAGCCACAGGAGTGCATTTTTAAACAACCATCGCTGCCGGTTGCAGCTGTGGGAGCTGGTTCCCAGCAGTTCCTGGGAAGCAGATGAGACGCCCTCTGCCTGTTCCTCTGCCTGCATCCTCCCTATCACAAGCTGCCAGCAAACAGAGCCCATTTCACAGGTAGGACTGTCACTAGAGGACCTCCCACAATAACCCTGCCATGTTTTCTCAGCCCATCTGATTGCTTCAGGGCCTGGTTGAGCAAGGATGCCACTTTCCTAGCTGTGTGGCCATGCAGTCTGCATTGGCCTCAGTCCCTTTCAGCTCCTTCTACGTTATTGTCACCATGTTATAACTTTGTTTCATCCTGGGTTTTCCTCAAACCGTTTAGTACCAAAAATCTCCGTAGGCAGAATGGCTTTGCCTTTTTCTGAAATTATTTGTACACAAGATACGCTTTTCCCCAAGGGCTGGAACAGCTCGGCTTCCCATAATTAACACTTGTCTAATGCACTAAAGTGTCTTGGAATACTTTTATTTTTCTGCCTGCCTTGGCTTTAATTTCAAAAGCACAAAATCTCTGACTAGAAATAAATGACAGCTTCGCACTGCAAGGATAAAGTGCCTGGGCAAAAACACTGCAGTGATATGAAAGGGAAATTCAAATGTCAACATCAAATCCTTAGACACCTTTGAAAGAGTTTCCTGTTTTTCCCAATCCTTTAGGGCCAGGCAGTGAGTTCATGCAGAGAGTGCTCAGAGCTGACTTACACGAGTAGGGCAGCCTGTGGTGGGGACGGGACGTATGCTAGAGGCACCTCACTGCTGCAGACAGCCAGCTGAATTTACAGCAGAAACCCACCCAAAAGCAGGCTTCTTGCTTCAAATCCTCTGCCAAAACTGGGCAAGAGCGCCGAAAACGTCAGCCTCCAGAAGGTGGGGCTGTCCTTCCTCTCACAATCATCCTGCCTGTTTAGGAGGACACTTGCAGGGCAGAGGGTTGCTCACTCATCATGGTCAGAAAAAGACTTAGAACCTTTTAGGTTGTAAAAGACCTTTAAGATCATCGAGTCCAACTGTTGCCCCAGCACCATCAAGCCAACCACAAAACCATGTGCCAAAGTGCCTTTTGAACACTCCCAGGGACCACTGCCCTGGTCAGCCTGTTTCAATGCCTGATCATCCTTTCAGGGAATAAATTTTACCTAATATAAACTTCCCTGGTACAACTTGGCCATTTCCTCTATCATGTCACTTGTTACTGGGAGAAGAGACCAACCCCCACCCGGCTACAGCCTCCTTTCAGAGAGCTATAGAAGTGATAAGGTCACACCTGAGTCTCCTTTGCTCAAGGCTAAACACCCCCAGATCCCTCAGCCCCTTCTCTCCAGACTTGGGTTCCAGACCCTTCCTCAGCTCCATTGCCCTTCTCTGAACATGCTCCAGCAACTCAATGTCTTTCTTGTTGCTAGGGGCTCAAAACTGAGCACAAAATTCAAGGTGTACTTTGGTGCAGAGCTTGTTTTCACGTGATGGTCCTCCCCGAGCCCACAAAACACTGCGGTGTGTTTGCATGTGCCGCTGCTCTAGAGCTGGGCTGAGCAAAGATGGTCGTGTCAGCCCAAAGGCAGATTAAGTGATTGTTGAGGAATTTCTTTATCACCATCCTGTGTAAATAGAGATTAGAGACAGAACATTTTCCTTACAGCTGCGCTTCTGCAAACAGGAGGGAATACAGGGCTAGGCAGCATTACAGAGCCAGCTTCTAGTGTGTTGCTGCAAAACCAAGAGGACGTGGACTCATTGGAGCATCCAGGTAAAGTGAGACTGGCACTGCCACTCTGCCTGTAGTGCATTCCTCCACTGGCAATGCCTTGTGGAGCAGCAAAGCACCAAGTCCACATTGCCAGGTTTGTGCTGGTGCCAGCCAAGCCTTACCCCAGCAGTGACCTGCTCCTTGCAAGGGCAGTTTTGTCCTCCAGGTGAGGGTCTCTGTAGGCCACAGAGTCACAGGAGCCCTAAGGAGGTCCCTGGAATACTTCCATCCCTGGAAGTGTTCAAGGCCAGGTTGGATGGGGCCCTGAGCAACCTGGTCTCGTGGAAATTATGGAACAAGATTGGAATTGCTTTCATTTGGGGTGGGTGGCTAATTCTGTGCACCAAGCCCTGAATTCTGATCGGAAGAGGTGAGTTGTGCCTGATACAGGAGAGTATATAGGGTAGCTTCCCGTATTTCAGTGGCTGCCTCCTTCCTTGCAAGCAGGCCGTGGAAAGCATACAGAGCAGAGTAAAAATAAAATAGTATTCATCACTGGTAATAAAAAACTAATCCTGCCCCCAAAAAAAGAGATAAGTAGCATTTTCCACAGTTTGAGGTGCAGGGATTCGACGGAGCAGGTCCTGCTGCATGCTTGGATGGCACCCAGCTCACGTCTCATTGCTGTTTGCTCTGTAAATATTGATTTCCCAATGGGAACAACTGTTGTACAGTACAGCCAGAGTTAAACAACAGCTCTGGAAGAGAAAAAAAAAAAAAGCCAACCACACGCGTGCCTCACTTCTGCAGCATTCCTGAGACAAGGCTGTATTTTTATCATCTGCAAAACTAGCTACATCTGCTGTGCCGAGCTATAACTGGAATCCCGACTCCCTCATTATGACCTCTGTCAGAGAAGCAAGCCAGCTTCTCTGGGGTATAATTTAAATTCTACCCAGTTCCATGGCTTTCCCGAGAAAAAGATAACACCCTGGTGCATGAAGTCAGATGAGAGACTAGCACAGCTCGGCTGCTGCAAGAGTACACGCTCTATGTGCAGCTTTATCTTTCCTAAAAGTTGCTCCAGGCCGCAGGTGTCTGTTGTTGCTGTGGATGAACCCTTATAAAAACTATGTCCCACATTTTAGCTTCCTCCTGCACACGGAAGCTTTGAAGTACTGAGCTTTCTCCCTCCACCTGCCTCCAGTGGCCTTGGGTGCTGAGCAAACACTGCCCTCCTGCAGCGCTCCAGCCGCCCAGGGCAAGTGGGATCTCCTGCACTGCTCCCAGCTGCCTGCAAGCCTGCCAGAAATGCCTGGATTCCTCCCTTCCATCTGCCAGAGCTCTTGCGTTGCAGAGCTGCTCCCAAAACACCTCGCAGGCCAGGGCTGGACGCCTTCGCTGTCACAGTTATCTGGGGTTTTGCTCAACTGGTCTGAAGAGCTCCAAAATCCCCAAGAGGAGGGCAAAGCTCCAAGTTGGACTCAAGCCCAAGTCCTCTGCATGGTGAATGAGGGATACATCAATCCACAGTAGAGAACTGCAGCAGCTCTCCAAGGGTCCCTTCTCTACCATCCATCACGGGAGGTTGCTCTCCTGACAAGGTGTCCTAAAATCAAATATAGGAATAATATACTCCTTTGGTAGCATATTACTTTTAGGGAGATCATTTCTGCACCCTCTGACTTCAAAGGAAAATACCTGAAAACAGGGAAGTAAGGCCAACACCAGCTTTGCTGGTCCAGTGAGGACTCCTAGGAGGAGAAATGATTCTCGGCTTTGTTGCATCTGTTAACAAGGTTCAATTAAACTGCCAGAAATGATAAGCATTTAGAGGGGCATCAGCCATCACTTCTCACTACCAGACAAAATCTTTGTCATGTCAGCGGTCATAAATCACCGTGATTGTTCTTGGGAAGTGTTCGGCACTGTAACTCATCACCAGGGCTTAATTCAGCTTCCCTTGGGCACTGTTGTACCTGGCTGGCCAAGGTAAATGTCTGGCATTGGTACACAAGAAAGGAGTATTTGGGGGGGGGTATAGAAATTATGTCTGGTTTACCTGTATAAGAAAAAAAAATGGTTAAAACAAGAGGTGCCTTCTAAAACAGATTTAACGTTGCAAGTGGGAGGTTGGTCAAAAATCAAATTTTCTATTCCTGGGAAAAAGTTAGGGTGTCTAAACACTTGGTTTGATAGCAAATAAGGGCAAGAAAAGGGATTATATTCTTGCTTTTCACAGAACAGTATTTTTTGCAAAGTTCTGGGTGCATTTAAACCTTCCATCCCTGCTCAGTTTGCAGCACACAGGCTGTTCATTGCGATGCTGGCCCCAAGGGGCTTTGGCCCCTCTTTTTTTCACCCAGGCTTAGGCAATACCTCTCACAATGTACCCAGGACAGCATTGTAAGTGATGATGGATACACACAGACCAAAGGGCACCTCCATCCACCCAGAGTGCCCGGGGATTTAAGAGCAGAGGTGGATAGTGGATGGAGATGGACAGAGAGAAAAACACAAGGATACAGGCGACTCTACTCACCATGAGAGTACAGCCTCGATGCCTTGAGTGCCAGTACCAGCTTTGACCTCTGCAACCACTACTGCAGGCATGACTCAAAGAGGGTGATGATGTGGTAATGGGAAGAATAAAAGGCAGCACAGGAGGAAACATGAAGGTGGTGGGATGAAAGTGGAGCAAGACAGTTACCATTGACCAAATCCGTGCTTGGTCAGGAGAGCACCTACCAGGCCGTGGAGATGAAGCTGTGGAGAGGCAGCAGACATGCAGAGAGAAAAGGTGGGTGGTAACATGGTGGGGTGGTAAACATCACCTCTTCACATTGCATTTGGGAAGATGAGCTCATGCTGAGAACAACACAGACCTGAGTGTCAGCTTTGCTACATGGATGGGTTGGTGAAGAGATGCTGCAAGGAGGGGAGCAGGTGCCTTAGGCCAAGATGGGAAGTCTCACTAAGGGCCCTCTGGTGTGGCAAGCCTCAGATTTCCTCAGCAACCTCCTGGTGGGCATTGCCCACCACCTTTAGAGTTTCCCAAATTGCCAGACACTTTTCAAACCTCTGTCTGAGGCCAACCTATGAACCACTCACAGATGCTTTTTTTCCACTCCCCTAGTCTCCTAAGGGCCTGATTGCAAATTGCTTCCTGAAATCAGGCTCCTTCCTTGCACACTGGCAAGCCAAAAACAGCCCCCCGAGCTGATGGAAGCTCTGGAAAACGTTGGTTCACGCTTGGCTCTTTCGGCGCCCCGCACCAGGCGCAGGAGGCAGTTCGGTCCTTGTGCTTCATTTCAACACTGCCAATATTGACCTTTTCTTTCCTTAATGAGGAGGGATTCAGGGAGAGGTAGGAGGGACAGGAAAGGAGGTTTGTTCTTTGCTCTTGCTTTGTGAGCTGAGCAGAGGAAAGAGACACCCGGGGGCTCTCATGGGGGACTGTTCACACTAACACTGCGTGAAAATAGAAGTGCCGGGTGGGAGGGTTTTACTGCTTTCTGCACTCCACAAGGCAGAGGAGATGTCACGCTGAAAATAAGCTGCTCTTAGGTTTATTTTCCTCATCAGTCTGCAGAGAAAATAATGGGTGCTCAGCAATGGTAGTCTCAAAGTCCTCTGCTAAAAACAATGAGATCAGGGTGGAAAGAACTTGGTCCTTGCGCTGCTCCCACCTACACAGCCCATATTCAAAGGTTTCATTTGGGTCTTTAGGAAGGGGGTGTTTTTCTAAATTCCTGTTTCTGGAGTCAGGCAATTGTGTCACAGGCTGTAATTTTTGCAGAAGGGATTGTTTCTCCTGCTACATGTGGAGGGAAAAAAAACGCCATGTCATGTCCCTAAAGCACAAAACCCCAATGAAAAGAGCCAACTTCTCTTATTTAAAAATAAACAAATACAAATCTCGTGATCTGAGGCAGCTTAAGTTACAGTTCATCAAGTCTGAGATTAACAGCACTGCACATCCATGAGACTTGAACAACAGTAAGTGATTTCCCCTGCTTAATTCAGTACAAAAAAAAAGTAACAAGACCTAAAAAAAAAATAAATAAATATTTGGCCTCCAGCCCATGTAAGTTCAGTCAAAAGAGCAATTCCCAGCAAGGATTTCTAAAGGAGTTCCCAGTGAGGCAGGTGGCAAAGCCAAAGCACACATCCAGCCTTGAGCCAATGATTTCCAACCTGTCTCACCAGTTGTGTGTGTCACTCAGGCAGTGCAGGATCAGGCTCTCAGCAGGTTCTGGCCACTGCCAGCAGCCCTGTGGCAGCAGCCAGTGGCTCTGGTGCCGTCCTTCCATCCTGCTCCTAATGGAAGTGATGACTCAGGCTTAATGAAGGAGCACACCTTCCTCAGTGTACAAGCAAGCTCCGCATCATCTTTGTTGTGCCACGGCTGGTGACGCATCGCGCCTCAAGGCCTCACCAATAATCTCAATTCTCTTATTTTGTAAACAGAAAATAAAAATAATTTGCTTGGAAGTCACCTACAGATAACCAACCACCAGCTGTGGCTTTGATGACTAACTTGGCCTGATCTAACCCGGCTGTGCCAAAGTTCTCGTTTCTGTAATTTGACATCTTCCTACAAGTTCTCCATGAGGGGGATGAAGAGGAGATGCGTTTTCAGAGGGAGCTGAGGTTTGTTTGAGGTTTGTTTTGAAACTGTGCACTTGACAGGGTGTAAAGATTGTGCAGATTGTGTTAGGATAACCTACTGCAGACCTGTCTGAAAGGAGAAGTGGAAAGGGCTGATATAGAAGTCGGAGAGACATTATTGCAAAGCTGGAGGCCTGGTTTTGAAAAGCCCTGAATTCAGTTCCACACTTACAAAAGAAAGTCTCTAAGTTAAATACTTCTAATATCTAAGTCAATTCCAGCCTGTTTTCAGCATGAAGACACATAAAAGCTTTTGTATCAGAAGAAGAGCAGGATAAAAAATTGAAATGCGGATCTGTGTTTCTCATGGCCTTCAGATTCTTTGTTTCTCTTCCAAGTTGATTTGCTGTGTTACTGTGGTTTTAGTCGAACTAAAAGGGTCAGCACTTCAGTAAGAACAGACAGATCAGCCAAAAATGCCCAATCCAATGCCATCTATTTTCAGCATTAGTTCTGAGCAGCTTGCAGTGGACATGGGTGAGTAGATCCTGGTTGAAGTAAAGCAGCTAATCCACTGTGTGAGCTCAAGGTACCTTTCACCATGTTCCCCTCTGGATCACGAAAAGCTGTAATATTCAGGAAAATGTGCCCTCTGCCTTTTCCATGGCTGAGTTCATATCTAAGATCAAGTTGTAAAGGTACTTTTTGACCATGCAGAGTGTGTCTCTTTGCAGGAAGGGAGAGAGGAGGCTGAGGAACAGCCCAGACACATGAACAAAGGGAACAATAGCAGCTATTCTGCAGGCAGAGGCTGCTGCATTCTTGAACACATTCACATGGATAAAGGAGATCAAATAAGAGCCTCCAAAGCTCCACGATGATAAGAGAAAAATATTACATTGCCGTTCTGCAGGCTGGATTGTGCAGTGATTACACAGCAGTTTGTCCAACACACCTCCCCAGGGCCCAAACGCAACCAGTAACCCTTCCCTTAGAATCCTGGCTTCCCTGCAGAGCCACAAGAGCATCTGATAATTCCCTGGCAGCCCCGGCCGCTGCCGGCCTTGTGCACAGACGTGGTAAGTTGAATGTCCGGTTTGTGTGCTTTTCACACAGAATGAGGCCGGGCTGGAGGCACAGCACAGGGAGGGATGTCCACATCCCTCCTCTGACACTGACCCGCTCTCCGGTCTTGGGCAAGTCATCTCGTTGCAGTCTGAGTCCCAGGAGCTGCGGCTGCAGGAGGCACAAAGGGAACCAGGACTCTCTCTGTGCTGCTGTGCAGCCTCCCTGGACATCTGCTCCCAGGGCAGTGGCTGTTGGGTAGAAGAGTCAAAGGCGGGATGTAGGCAGGTGTACCTCAGGTGGGGAGAGGGATGGAGACTCCCCTTTTGTGGTTCAAAAGAAGGGACAAACTCATCCTTTCTTGACAGATTAGAGCTTCAGTTAGAGGCAGTGCCAAGGGCAGTACGTTGCTGGCAGCTGCAGAAAGCTGGAGCTGGGATTTTGAAGAGGAACAGACGAGGAAATATTAGCTAGAGCTTCTTCCAGACAAAGAGCAAGCAAATAAGTACATTCTCTACTGTAGCTCCATTAGTGCTTCATCCCTGTGCTCTGGGGCTGGCAGGCTGCCTCTGGGCTGGGCCAGGAATGGAGAGGTGCGTCTCTCAGATTCCCTATTTCTCTGCCAGGGCGTTTCCAAGCAGCTACAAATTGCACCACTTCTGACGCAGGACATCTCGTAACTGCACCGCCTGCCCCACTCTCTCTCACGTCCTCTGCAGCAGAGTGTTTATACCAAAACCCAGAGGTATGGCAGTGCTTTGAGAGGCTTGGAAGGTGTATGATGTTAAACATGTTTAAAAGCAGTCCTGGATGCAGAGATGATTTCTGAGCACATCCAAAGGAGCCCCTTCACCTCTGCTTCCCACCCGGAGAATCACTCAGGGCATCTGTGTTATAAACAGGTGGATGGTAGCCCAATAAAAACAATGGCAGCTTTTATATACAGCCTCCAGTCCAAGCCCTTTCAGGACAGTGTTTCAAATAACAAAGAAATACACACCAAAGCTGGCCCACAGCATCTGCCAGGTTTGCTGGGGAGTGGCAGCACCTGTGTGGTGGATACGTCACAAGCAGTCCCTCCTTGAGTGGGAATCCCTCTTCCAGGAATGAACTGGGGAGAATGGGGCCATTTGGGGTTATCAAAAACATGCATCTTCTTGAGCCTGTCCCCAGCACTGCTTCTGGGCTCTCTGAACTCAGGTGGGTGGTAGGACATTCCTGGAGCATCCTCCGTAGGGAGCATGTGGGGTGTCATGCAGGGCAGTGCTCAGCTCCAGAAGCAATGAGAAATCCACAATATAAGAGGTGACAGGGAGAATGTGAGCCAAAAAAACAACCAGACCCATGTGAACCCCTTTAATCCAGACTGGGAGGTGTGCTAGGAGGATGGTAGGCAGCTGCGGTTGCGAAGAGAGTCACTCAGAAAGAAATGGAGAAAGTTGAGTGCCCTGTGCCAAAAAAGTCCCTTGCATCCCAGAGAGCAGCTGGTTCTCCAGAGGGTCAGATTGCCAGTTCCTGGTTTTCATTACAAGGTCATTAAGGACAGGGCAAAGGTGAATGGACGCATCATCCCCCACAGTCATCCTCTGCAGCAACATGAAGTCATAGGAAAATCTGGGCTGGGTAACATCGCCAGCACACGCTGCAGGACCTCCCAGACAGCCCTTCCAGGGCCAACTCCAGCCAGCCCTCGTACCCAGGATTAGTACTCTGGGCTGCCACAGGTTTGCAGTGGCCCATGTGCTATCTTGGCTGATGACCAAGGCCAAAGCCAGTAGCCCATGCAATTATCATTAAATCAGTAATTAGTGCAGTCTAATTTCTTTTCCAGGCCTTGCTTCAGGGGAGAGGGAGGGAGGGAGAATGAAATCTTGTCCCAGCCAAAAGAGGGTTGCTGCCAGCTCGTGCTGGGGCAGGATGGACGGCTGGAGGCAGATGGGTCATGGGAGCTCAAGAAAAAGCCCCTGATGAGCTGTACCATGGATGTTGATTGTCTCTTGGCCAGGAGCAGCCCTGGCAGAGCCCAGCACAGCAGATAAAGGGACACAACAGTCCATTGCCTGTGCTGAAGCCCTGGGAAATGACCTTTCCACACTATTAACATCTGGTGGGGCATCCATAACACCTAAAGCTTGCTTGAGCCAAAAAAACTTTGTTGGCAAGAGCATATTTGGCCTGGGATCGCTCCTTCCAGTCAGGATCTTTGCTACTGCAAGAAAGCACAGCATAAGATGTTGTTTGCTGAACTGGTGTTACTGTTCCAGTATAAGCTTTGAGCGTTCTGAACTCAGTGCAAATAAATAATGTAAAAAGATAGCTAATAAAACTATTATCTGGAAAGATTGCAGCCTAATCTCCAGCCCAATGAAGATAATGAGTGTTGAATCATGCCTGGAGCATCCTAAGTAAGCGGCAGTGGTTTTGATAAAGGATAGGAGTGGATTTTTGGCTTCAGCCTGTTGCTTGCTGGTAGATTTCTGGGGTGAGCTGTGTTGGTCCCTAAGAGGTGGGTCCGCATTTCTCCTGGGGGCAGAGCTGTCTCAGCCTCCTGTGCTCCCATCGCCTTCATCTTGGGCTTGCCGGGGGAACTGGATGGATTGGCCAGACCAGTGTGACCAAGCAAGAGGCACATGGCCATGGAGCAGATGGAGCAGGATGGGGATGCCGTCCCCAACAACGATGCCTCTGCTGGACCCACATGGCAATACCTGTGCGTTACCAAAGGGGACCAGACCTTACCATAAAATTAATTTCCACGAGGAAGAAACTTCATCCATGTTCCAGGGACGTGAGGGCTGCGACTGCAGCTTGGGAAGGACACTGGCTCTGGCTGCTCAGACACAGTGAAGCACTTTTCTTTCCCTGGGGCTTCTGCAATGGCTCAGGGAGGACCCACGGCCAGAGCAAATTCCTGCTTGCAAAATCCTTTGGCCTCACAGAAAGGCAGGCACAGTGCAAGGGATTTGCAGGGGCCGAACTCAGGTTGGTGCTTGGAGCTTACACTGTCACTGGCAAGCAGGAGAATGAGGCAGGAGGGGGCTGCTAAATGCGCAGCTTTGCAGCAAGCCCCGAAAGCAAGCAGCCATCCCAAAATAAAACAAAACACCCCCGGACAAGTTGAGGATACACAAAGGAACTGACAGCCTCTGAATCTGGCCTCACATCAAGGAGTCGTAACTTGAAAGCTTTATTTAGACTACTAAGAAAAACAGCTGCAGAAAAGTACTGACGACCTGTTTTAAAGGGGGATTTCTGCGAGGAAAGAAGAGCTGGGCTCCTGCTGGAAGTGGAGCACCTAACTCCCCTAAATCCCCATCAAAAACCCCAGCATTAGACCGGAGAAAACTGCAGAAGGGCAGGACTTGTATAAACTGAAGAAAATAAAAATACTTCTGGAAAAACAAAAAAACAAAACCAAAAAACATCCCAGCAATTTAAAAGGAGTAGAAACCTACCTTGAGGAGATGGGAGAGCTTAGGGGAGACGTGAGCAAGGGATAGGCATCAGGGAGTGGATGCCGTACTTGGCAAGCTTGTGGTTTCGGGCTCCCCCACGCCGAGTTTCCCGGCGCTGGGTGGTGGCGACTCTGGGAGAGCGGCCTGTGCATGTCGGCCTGTGCACGTGGACCTGTGCAGTGTTGGAGAAAAATATTTGCAACTGTCAAACAGAGCGAGCTTGTTACGGTACCCAGCAGGGCTCTAACGCTGAATCCCTATCTGCACGGCCATAAAAAGCAGGGAGGGGGAGATAACTCCAAGGCGAGATTCTTGCGAGCCCATAAATCTCCGCAAGCCGGGTCCCAGGACTGATGAAATCACCGGGAAGCCCGGTGGCCTGGTTTCCGCAGCGCTGCCCGCCCTGAACTGCCCGCCCTGCCTCCACTAGCGACGGTATCACTGGAAGAAAAATGGAGCCAGGATGCTGGGAGAGGGGTGGCTTTCTCCGAGCAACAGGGAAGCTGTTACAGCCCAAGGCTTTCTTGGGATGGAATGATTTAAGCACCTCTCCGGCATCCTGCTGGTCTTTTGGAGGCGGGGGAGCCTGATAGCTGAGACTCCTAGGGATGATAATTGTGGTGTACTTGCAGAATCAAAGGTTTCCCTTTGGAGCGGGGCCAGCAAGCTCTGGGGAGAAGAATGGATCCAATACAAAGGGGTTTTTTAAAAGCCCATTAAGTCGCCTAGGGGCTGAGCTCAGATTCCCACCGCCTCGGCAGTCAGGGCCAAGGGAGCAAGGTTTCGTTCCCATCGGCTCAGCCCAAGTGGGAAAGTTCTTCTTCCCCATCCCTCCCCTTCTCCACAGAGAGGGGAGTCGCCTCGGGGTCTGGGTGCAAACCCTGACTTCAACCCTGGAGGCTGCTGGGGGGCTGCCATCTCCCGCTCCTGCACTGCAACCTCCCAGCTGGCTGCAGGGAGGCTGGAGCCAGGATCTCGGGGCTGCTGGGATACCCTTGGCTGGGAGCTGCAGGAGACATGTGAGACTTGGCCTGTGTTTGAGCCCTGAAACCTGTAACCTATGCTCATCATTTGCACTGTCCCTTACACATAAGACAGCATCTGGGAGATGTTAAAATGCTCCCAAGGCCTGATCTCACCCCCATCTCACCATCAGTCAAAACAGGGAGAGCCATGAGGAGACCAGGTTTGCTGCAGGGGCTGGGTGCTCTTCTCCAAGGCAAGTCCATGTCCTGAATATAATCTCTGGAGGGACTGAGGTGTTGCAGAGATGATGGAAAAGGCTGAGCAATGCATGCCCATCCCCTCCTAGTGATACTGTCTTGGGCGATGCTTGGGGCAGCCCTCTCCATGCTGGCCCCTCTGGGCTGGCTCTGTCCTGTACCTGAGTCACCATCCTGCTTCTAGCACAGCTCTCCTGATGTGGCCCGAAACCTAAACAAGCCTGATAGTCCTGTCAGCATTTCTCTCCTTAAGGGTTTCTTCAGGCAACAGCCATCACTAGGAGTCAGCTCTTACTCATGCCACCCCCATGGAAAATATAAGAATGGGGTTAGTAATCCAGTTGTGACTAAGGAGGTTGCAACTGGGGAGGTCCCTCTTGCTGTTGTTGTGACCGTGATTTCCCTCTCTGGCAATTTGGCAACACCCTTTTGCCACCAGCAATCTGGGGCTGTGAGGGCACAGCTGGGACCTATCCATTGCTGGGGCAGTGATGCAGGGAGGCTGCTGCTACTTCCACGTGTCTCCTACAGCCCCCAGCTGCAACCTCCTGCACTCCCAGTGGCTTTTCCTGTGCCAGGGAGGTGGTGCACTCCCAAGGCTACAATATGAGTCTAAGACCTCTGAGCAGCACCAGCTATGGACAGCTTCTAGACACTGAGGACATCAGTATCTAAAGATATCACTAAGATAACTCCCAACCTCTAGGGCACGGGCCTAAATTATTGCAAGGCAGATGAAGGAGGAGGAGAGGTTTGTCTGCTTGGGCAATCAGAGAAAAGGCTGAGCAGAGGAAAGAAAACACCTTTCCTGCTGTGTCCAACCCCATGCCCAGCCAGGAAACCTTTCCAGTGGGGCTATTCCTACTGGTACAGCCCAGATCGACCAGAGGGGGCTAGAATATCTTCCACATCACAAACACCCCCAGCACAGTGGCTCTGAGAGCTGACTGAGCCACAGCTGCACAGAGAGCCTGGGGTGGAGCATGGGGTGGTGCCATGGAAAAGGGAACAGGAGCCTGCGGAAAGTCCTCGCAACAGAGAAACTGCAACTGGAGAGCAACCTGAAGCCCTTGAGGGAAAACCTGTAAGCAAAATATAGGCAGCCAAGAGAGATGATCTCAGGGCACTGATGTCACCCCAGGAATGCCCAGTGATGGAGCAGGGAGACTGGAGCAGTGCTGTGCTTGCTCCATCCATACAGGATGTGATCTCTTGACAGGGAAGCAATAGGGCTCTGGTGCTTTGCTGAGTGTAACATCATTGTTCAAGTCTTGTCACAGATCTGTCCTGAATTCTTCTTATTAGAAAGAAATGCTGCACCAGGACCTATAAAAGCCACACTGATGCTCTGAAAGATACTGGGAGCATGTATGTCCAGTTACACAGCTGTCAGGGATGGGGAAATGTTCCTGCCTGTGCTGGTCGCTGAGTCTTCACATTCCAGCCCTTGTGCTGGGAGGAACAAAACCTCTTAGCTCTGCAGTTACTGGAGACAGGAGGCACAAACTTTAAGTCATCTGGATTCAGTGGCTGTAAAAATTTAATGATGCAGGACAAATCAGGGTGACCAAAGTAGTGAGCAAGACAGAGACGGTCTTGTAATTCATTGTGCTCGGCCAGGACTTGGGGTATCCGGGAGCCATTCCCAGATTGACCACAGACTCCATGTGTGACCTTGGCTGAGTCACTTTGGATGAATTCTGCCAAGAATTGGCTTAGGTGTCATGCAAAAGTAAGATAGGTGCTTAGAAAACCAGATAATATCAAAGATCAGGAGGATTAAGATATTCCAAATGCTGCTAGGCCCTTGATGAGGGCTCCTAATTACCCTTGGATAAGCTCCTTTCTGTAATGGATGACAGAATTGGGCTGGGACACTCCTGGTAACCCAGGGCTCAACTGTTTTATGCTCCAATAAGAGGATGGAGACTCATCATGAGCATAAGGTGACTTGGCACTTCCTCATTCTGTCTCTGCTCCAGCTCTGGAGCAAAGGATGCTCTACTGATAAGGCAACAGCCTCACTTGACTCCTTAGACACTGTAGCCAGGTGGGTTTGTAGCCCGATCTCCCAAGCAACGGAGCCAGAATCTGGCCAGGCCATTTCTACCTCCTTGTTTTCCCTTCCTGCAAAGCCTTAATCTGAGGCTTTAAGTGGGATTTAAGTGATGCTCTGGCTTTTTGCTGGCCTCTCTGCAAAGGCTGTAAATTCAAGCCCTGCTAGATGTGAACAAATAAAAGCAGCTCTCCCTGTAGGCTGTTTGTGCACACATCCCTGTTAAACCCTTCTCTCACAGCTCCAGCAACAGCTGGTGTAAATCTGCAGCGGTCTCTGGCCTTGAGAGAGAGGCACTGATCTACATCCCTCTCCCACCCCTTTGCTCCTCTTCCTCCTGCTTCATCTCTTCCCCGACTTCTACCCTTCATTCTACCTCTTTCCCTGCTCTCAGGAGATAAATATCCATGGGTGTGAGGAAGATATCTGGGCAATGAATGTTCATCCATTGAGCATTTGCTCTGTCTACATTGAAATATTTTTTTCTTTGGTTTGTTTTAGGGTTTTCTTGTTGTTGGTTCTGTTTGTGTGTTTTGCTTGGAGTTTGGGTTTTGTTTTTTGGGGTTTTTTGTGGATTTTTCTCTTTGGGGTTTTTGTGGTTTTTTTGTGGATTTTTGTTTGTTGGTTGGTTTGTTTGTTTGGTACCTTCTATAGCAATTCAGTGCAAGAAAAATCATCTCTAGGAATAAGGAGGAGAAAAAGGACTTGGGCAAAGTTACAGATCCCTAATCAGGAATGGCTTGTTTTCTAACAGAGTTGGGGAGTCTAGGGGGCAAGAGATAGAACCCTCAACCCACCCTGAACAACACATTTTCCCCCAGACCCAGCATCTGAGGCTGGCACAAGATTGTGGGTGAAGCCCAGCACTGGCAGGAGGATCCAGGGAGGAGGATTCGCCCTTGGCTTCGTGAGTAATTAGGAGTTATGTGTCAGGGGCCTGCCAAAGACAGGTCAGGTACAAGCAAAATGATCCAAAACAGGGCATGGCCACACAGGAAGCATCTCACGGGAGACAGCTGGGAGGATGGATGGCAAGGGAAGCACAAGGTGCTTCTGGCAGCTGCAGGAAGCAGTGGAGAGGGGAGGAAGGCAACCACAGGAGCGCAGAGAGGCGTGGGGTGGAAGGCCCTGGCCAAGGCACTGAGATTATTAATGACTTCCTACACCCCCAGCAGGCCTCCAAGTGCTTTATATCTCTCTGCCACTCATCTGAGTCATCCCATCCCCACAGGACATGGTGTTTTTTCAGGGGAAGCAGCTGGCAGAGGTTGTGCTCTCCCAGCATCTCCCAGCAGAGAGTGGGCTTGGACAGGCAGATCTGGAGCAAATCCTCACTAGAAGCAGTAGCTGTTTGCAAGAAGTCTCACAATATGCTCTCTAATTATTTCTTACATATTTTATTTCTCAGAAGGCCAGGCTGGATGGGGCCCTGAGCAACCTGGTCTAGTGGAAGGTGTCCGTGCCCATGACGGTGGGGTTGAAACTTGGTGATCTTTAAGATACATTCCAACCCAAATCATTCTCAGATTCTGTGATATGATTCCACGATATTACCCTGCTCTGAACACTTTGGAAAAGAATTTGGTTGCTTGGGCTCAATATCCCCACCTCCACCAAGGTACGACTCCCCAGTACACCATAAAGCACTTATGTGCATGTGATTAAATGCCACTGAAGCGGATGGGAATTTGCTTACAAGCAAATTACAAATTCCTTACAAGCTTAAGGACTTTGCAGAATCAGGGCCTAAATCCACTGAGTCTTTTCTAATGCTCCCAGCCACCACAGGCACGGCTGAGTCCCGCCTTGGGAATGCGTTTATTTTCCCCTTTGAGGCTATGGAACATTAGGCCAAAGCTTCACCTCCCCCTGCCAGCAGCAGGGAGCTGATGTGAACCCTGGGGTGAGATTGGGCTCAGCACTGTTGGAGACAGTGCTGGCTTAGGGTGCGGTTTGTTTTCATGCAGAACCTCCCAGCTCAGATACTGAGCCCCAAAAGGTCCTCTGCACGCTCTAAAAACCTCGGATCAAAGAGCAAAAAGCATAACGCTGTCTCCTACCTTAGAGCCAAACCCAGCCCTGATTGCAGCCAGTGGAAATCTTCCCATAAACTCCAGTGGATTGGGATGGTGGTGGCAGCTCACACGGTGGTTTTGTTCATTTGGTGCAAGTCCTTCAGCTTAGACCAAAACAATTAAATAAAAGCGACAGCCCATTTTTCTGCTGAGCAGATCATCTGTACAACATCAAAGACTACGATCTCAAGAAGAGAGGGCTTTTTTCCTCCAAAATCAATTTTATTTAATTTTTGTAAGGGGGTGGGTTCCATATTCCATTACTCTCAGCTGAATCAAGAGTGTCCTTTAAAGTTTCCCTGGAGCAGACACATAAAAACTACCCCCCTCCCCCCTGCCCCACCGGGATAAGACAATATTGATCTGACACGGATTGATCTCAGAGAACATTTACAGGGTCTAGTGAACAGCTAACGATGAACAATACCGAGTATACTCTTACAGATTTAGAACAAGAAACCCATTTTCTTTCCCTCAGCTCAGAGAAAGTCCTGGTTTAGTTTTTCATCCAATGAAAAAAACCCTATGAAACCCCTCCTGTTACAAGGCATTACAGGGATTATTCTCCAGGCAGGGTTGGTACCCACACTCTCCCCTTCTTGGGGCCGGATGCTCATCAGTCTTACGCGGTGACTATTGCATGTGTCCTACTTATCCAGAGAGGCTCTGGGCAGCTGGTTATTGGGTTTTCCTGCCTGAATACAGGAGCTTAATTTAATAGGCGGCTGTTGGAAAAACAAGCAGGAAAGCAACACAATGGGACTTGATAAGCAGCCTCCAAACAAGCTCTGAGGAGGCAATTACAAGAATATGGCTGAGCCCTTTCGACGAGGAAGATGCAATTCCAGATGCCAACCATTATGCAGCTGCTTGCCCAGCCTGGGAGCTTCCAGGTCAAACCACCACTGCATGGTTAACGGCAGTCCTTGAGGAAGGGAGTGGGAAGGGAAGTCCAGGAAAGGCATTCTGTGAAGGAAAAAAGGGGAATGCAAGAGTGTAAGAAAAGCTGTGCTGCCTGGCCTCCTCTCTCTCATAGCCAATGGTGTATGATAAGCCAAGGGCATGAGAAGTGTTCAGGGATATTTTCCCATAAACTCTCCAAGCCTGCAGCAAGCTGCAAGCTCCAGGACTTCCTGAGCCCAAGGCTTGTATAGAAATGCTGTATTGAATAGTCCCGACCTAGCCAGTTACCTCAGTGAAAAATGCTCCATATCTTTGATCACCACTTCTTTGGTGAGAACAGAGATCAGAACTGCTCACAGCATTCAAGAGGAGAGCAAGCCAGGAATTTAGACAGTAGCTTTTCCTCTTTCCTCACAAACTCCTACCCTTCTATTTGCTTTCTTGATGGTTGCTCAGCAATGAGTTGATGCTTTCATCAATTTCCTTGTTATAACCTCGGATCCTTTTCCGGTGGAGTGGCAGTCAGTTCAGAGCCCACCACTGTGTGCACGACATTAGGAGGGCTCCCTGTGAGGCTCATCACTTAAATTTGTCTCCAATGAGTTTCATCTGTCGTTTAGTCACTGAGTGTCGCGAGGTCCTGCTGCGTTTTGGTTCCATCAGCCTTCCCAAGCAGCTCAGTGTCATCAATAACCATCTCCACCTCCCTACCCACTCCCGCTTCCACAACATTGATGAAGGTGCCGAGCAGCACAGACTCCTGCTCAGATCTCCATGAAACTCCCCTGGTCATCTCTCCACTGTGGAGGCTGACTACCCCAGTCTGACCTTTCTGGTTTCTGTCTATAAACTGCTGATTTTTTTTTCATGGCTCCTTACTCGCTGCAAACTACTTTGATGAAGGATTTGTCAAGAGCCTTTAGGAAATCAATATTTGTTACATCCATTAGACCTCTGTTGTCCACCTCATCTGTGGCTCCATCAAGGATTGTGGTAGACTTTGTGAGTTATAATTTCGCTTGCCAAAACCTGTGCTGGCTCTGCCCCAGTACAAATATGCTTATCCTCATGTCCCACCAGCTTCACAGCAACATTGGTGGGTTCGCTGCTCCAAATAACCTGCTCTTGATACCTTTTATCCCTGTTATTGCTGCCTCCCATTGCTTGAACACCCAACGTGTAAGAAATCAAGCAAGGCAGGTTAAAACCCAGCATGGCTGAGCAAGGTTCTGCTCCTCAAACTGAGGAGTAAGTAGGAAATGCACAGCCAGTGGAAGCAGTGACAGGTGAGCACCTGGGTCAGGGCAATCCCAGACCTGAGGACAGACTGGGAGAAGAAGCCATTGAGAGCAGCACTGTGAAGAAGGACTTGGGGGTCCTTGTGGATGAAAAGCTGGGCATGAGCCAGCAACATGCGCTGGCAGCCCAGAAAGAAAATCACATCCTGGGCTGCATCTCCAATAGAGTGGGTAACAGGTTAAGGGAGGGGATTCTCCCCCTCTGCTCTGCTCTGGTGAGACCCCATCTGGAGCTCTGTGTCCAGCTCTGGGGTCCTCAGCACAGGAAANGGGCTGCATCTCCAATAGAGTGGGTAACAGGTTAAGGGAGGGGATTCTCCCCCTCTGCTCTGCTCTGGTGAGACCCCATCTGGAGCTCTGTGTCCAGCTCTGGGGTCCTCAGCACAGGAAAGACATGGACCTGCTGAAGCAAGTCCAGAGGAGGTCACAGAGATGCTCTGAGGGCTGGGGTACCTCTGCTATGGAGGCAGGCTGAGAGATCTCGGGTTGTGCAGCCTGGAGAAGAGAAGGCTCTGGGGAACCTTGAGCCCCTTCTAGTGCCTAAAGGGGCTCCAAGAGAGATGGAGAGGGACTTCTAACAAGGGCATGGAGGGACAGGATAAGGAAGAATGGCCTCAAACTGACAGAGGGCAGGGTTAGATTAGATCTTAGAAAGAAATTCTTTACTGTGAGGGTGGTGAGGCACTGGAACAGTTTGTTCAACAGAAGCTGTGGCTGCCCCATCCTTGGAAATGTTCCAGGCCAGGTTGGATAGGGCTTTGAGCAACTGAGAATAGTGGAAGGTTGGGGTTGGAACTGGATTGTCTTTAAGGTTCCTTCCAATCCAAACCCTTCTGTGATTCTATGATTTTACTCCATTCTTTGGTATCAACTCCTCTAAAGATATTCTTTCTTCACTTTCCCATCATTGGCTTTTCCTTTGTCTCTGTACCAATTTGTGCAGACTCCATAGGAAACACAATCCCTGTAAATCCCTTCCAGCCTTTCAGGCCTTCCCATACGGTTGTTGCTGAGGGGGAAAAAAAAAAATCATACAAGATTTAAATAGCTTGACCTCTTATCCAGAGGAAAAAAAATGTTTACTTGAGGTAAAATGTTACACGCTATTAATTTGATCGGAGTTTTGATTTGCACCGAGAGCAGTAACTTCTCCTTCTGCCATCTCATGCAGCGAGGTTATTCCCATGCATGTGGTAATCCAACCGTGTATCCAATTGCTGCTCTGAATCACGTGAAATGGGAACCCCCGGAAAATTGATTTCTTAAACCCGAGCGGAGAACGCCGCAGCTTGGGAGGCCTCTGCCAGGCAGCTGGGACGCAGATCCCGCGTGTCCGTGTCACCCTTGTCGCCAGCCGGGTGAAACTTTATCCTCGCCGCTCGGCGGGAGCTGGAGCCTCCCGCCTGCTCCGCCAGCCAGGCGGCTCCTCTGCAGCACGGGCACTGCCGGGGCGCGCAGCGCGGCGTGCGGGGCCGTCCCAGTGCGGTACCCCTGGTACGGTGCCCCTAGTGCGGTGTCCCTAGTGCCATATCCCCGGTGCAGCATCCCCTAGTGCCGTGTCCCTAGTGCGGTGTCCCTACCGCGGTACCCCCAGTGCGGTACCCCTGGTACGGTGTCCCCCTAGTC
>VXAY01005172.1:823105-893162 GCA_013399855.1 Oxyruncus cristatus | reverse complement strand
CCCCGCCCCGCTCCCAGCGCCCTTGGGCACGGCGCGTCCCCCGGCCCCGCTGTCCCGGTGTGTCCCGGGCGGTGCCCGGCCCTGTGGGCGCCGGGCAGGGGGCGCCCACGCGCGGGCGTGGGATGCGGGATGTGGGATGTGGGATGCTGCTGCTGCGCTGCCTTCTCCATGGCAACGCCTCCGGGGGCTGCTGCGGCCCCGGCGCCGGCTGGCACGGCGGCTCCCACCCCTGCGGCGGTTCCCACACCCGCAGGGCCCCCCTCATGGGGTTCCCCCAGGTTTTGGGGGGTCTCAGTCCCTGCAGTGCCTCCCCACAGGCACAGCAGTCTGGGGCTGCTCCATCGTCTGTGTGTGCCGAGCCGATGGTGCTGGTGTCACACATCTTGCTGTGGGTGTGCTCTGGTCTAGCCGATGCTCTGGTGTGGGAGCTGGGATGGGAGGGAGCGGGATTTTGGCATGTCCCAGTGTTGGGCTGTGGCTTGGATACAAGCAGGTTTGTGGGTCAGGCACCAGGTGGGGAGGTCAGATCTGTCATTGGCTGCACCCACCTAAAAATTCTGGGAGTCAGGTCAGAGGTCTCCATGTAGGAGGGACAGTGCTTTTGCTACATGGAGCCTTGGGGGTTGGCACCCACTGCCGTTGGGTGCCGATCTTGACTTGCTTGGCACAAAGTCATCGGTGTGAACAGTGGGGTTTTATCCCCGGGGTCTGCATTGCTGGTGGGTAGCTGCGCTGCCTTGTGCCTTGGTGCTGGTATGAAACAGGCTTTCTGCATCTTTAAGTGATCAAGGTTAATTTAAGGCAAAGACAGATGATAATTTGCCTCCTGACAGAAGCCACTTGAACTGCGGGGGGGGGCTGTGCTGCCAAACCGGGGGCGAGGGCTTCCCTGAGGAAATCAGAGGTGGGTGGAAGATCACAGGGTGCAGCCAAGCCACCTCTTCCAGGTGCTAGGGAGAGGGGAAACCATGGCACAGGCTGCTCTGGTGGTTTCAGCCAGGCCTGAGCACTGCAGACACCCGGCATTGTACAGCCAGCTGGCTTCTCCCAGCAGCACCTAGAGGGAGAAGCCAGCTTTTTCATTTTTTTCCCTCTCTAGAGGTTGATTCTGATACCGCGTGCAAAATCGGGTGCTGGTGTGTATTAATGCCTCCGTCGTGAACCGTGATGCAACCTCATTATCCTCCCTTGCCGAAAACAACATATTCCAAAGGTATTGGCGTCCATGGCCTGCCCTTCTGTGAGTCCCATTAGGAGTAAATGGGTCCTGCAGCATCTGGATCCTTTCCATGGGTGCTGAGGTTTGTTTTGGCGTGCACTGCCCCCAAACCCCGTGGGTCAGACAACCACCTTGCTGTTCCTCGATTAATGAGTGACTGACTCGCCTTGCTCTCCCCATGGCCATACGCAGGGACCTGCCCTTGCTCCGCCAGGAGCCGGAAGCAAAAGCCAAAGTCCACAATCTCTGACCGCCCAACGTTGTGTGACACTGGGACAGGAGGAAGCACTGACGCTTCCTGGCTCTGGCCAGCACTCAGCTGGCGTGTGGTTCTGCCAGTGGTGCCCTGCCATGGCCTGGGGTTTTTGGGTCCAGCCAGCCAGGCGTGCACCCTGCTCTGTGTTCTGGCCTCTGCCCCAGGGAGGCAAACAGGATGGGTGAGGTGTAAAATCAGTGCTGAATCTGCTCCCCTGGGCTTGAAACAGAGTCAAACCGGTCTTGACCTGAGCTGGCTCCTTATCTGACCCTTTGTTTGCGGCAGGGGCGCGGGAGGGAGCAGGAAAGGGACAGCCACGGCGGGCCAGCTCCTCCGGTGAGGATAGGCAGGAGCTGGGGACAGCCGGTCTAACTGGGTCATGTTTATCTCCCTTGGCTTCTGCGCTTTGTTTTGGTTTCTTCCTCCTCTTTTTCCCGCGCTGTCACGTCACACAGCTGAGGAACCCAGCACAGGGGAGACATGGAGCTGTTGGGCGGATGGGCTTCCCACAAATACTGTTTGTCAGCCAGCCAGGAGCGTGGCTCCTCTCAGTCCATCTTCCTGCTCTAACTTTTCCATGCGTTGACCACCTGTGCTGGGCTGATGCCTGAAGGTTTTTGGCTGATGCACTTGACAGCAGCGCACCACATGCACAGGTAGCAAATGTACCTGCTGCATTTATTACCTGAACTGGTTGAATGGGGATGCTGGTGGATGCACCACCCTGAGCGGGTGGTCTTCTACCCATCCTCCTCCGGCACAGGCACGCACTGAGCTGCTCCTACATGGCCAGTTTTATCTCTGAAGTATTAATAAATGGAGCTTGCCTATTTCTGTGAGCCTTTTTAAGAGGCTGGCGGGGCTGCCTTGAAGGCTTGCTTGGCACTGCAGCTATTCAGAGGGTTTTTTTCTTGTGTGTGCTCTAGCAGTCGATAAGCCAGGGCATCCAGCTGTCAGCTTTGGAGATTGCCAAAGCCTGCTCAACGACATTTCTGCAGGCTTCGCTCACAAATGAGGATTTTGTTGTACGCTTTGGTTTCTGACTTGATGCTGGTAATTAAATATCTTAACTTGGCTTCAGAAAGCTGCCACTGCTGTGGAGTGACTGGTGAGGCTGTGTGAAGCAGGATGCGCTTGTTCTGCTGGAATTGAGTGTGACCTAACTACGATTCTTCAACCTGCAATTTATTTTATTAAAAAAATATAATTTTTTATATGAGTAAAACCCTTTTAAAAGGGGAAGAAGAACCTTGTGTTTTACTGCTGTGCTGTTAAGCTTGCATGGACCTGCTGGGACAGCTGTTTGTTTGCAAGTCGTGGCAGCCGAATGCCATAAAATTCAAATCATGTCCATATTG
Source organism: Oxyruncus cristatus (assembly GCA_013399855.1). NCBI lineage: Eukaryota > Metazoa > Chordata > Aves > Passeriformes > Cotingidae > Oxyruncus > Oxyruncus cristatus. Next base: position 890,329 of record VXAY01005172.1, on the reverse strand, counting down.
ATTTTTTTCCCCCTCCTCCCTTTTAAGATAATCATATGTGTACTTTTCACTCCTGCACCACAACAGACGTCAGCACCATGCTGAAAAAAAAAAGAGCTGATCTGAACAAAGGGCTGTAGATTGGGGAAGAAATACTAAATGTCTGACTCTGACTTGTGTCTTGGTTCATCTAGATGCTCAGTCATACAGGTTTACTTTCTCTGTGTGCTTACCATACTAGGGGATGACAGAAACAACTAGTAAAGGGTTGGGAAGTAGTTAAATATTCCAGCAGAAGCTCTTCTGCTTATTGCCTTAGTTACCTCATCCTTAATGTCATATTCTCCAAACAAGCTGGTGTAGTGGAAGGTGTCCCTGCCCATGGCATGGGATTTAGAACTAGATGATCTTTAATGTCCCTTCCAACCTGTTCCTTCTGCGATTCTATGATTTACAACTTTGTATTTAATGCAAAAATTAGAGGTTCCTCGGCCCCTTGAGAGATGCTGGTTGTGGTTTATTGTTTGCCTTTGATTATTCTCTGCTCCTGCTGCTTCATCAGCCTGGGCTGGGAGAAAAGCTGTACTGGTGCCTACTTACTCTCCTGCTTTCTCAGGAGATCGTTTGCACTTGGTATCTCCTGCCCTCGTGGCGTGTCATATGGTTTTGGAATGCACTAAGGAACCAGGAGTTCAGGGGTAGCATAGAAAATCTCAGCTCAGTGAGTCATAAAGCTTTCAGATCTTTGTGGCCACTGAGAAGAAAGCCAAAGGGAATGGAAATGAGAGAAGTGGCCTGGCACACCATGAAGACGTGGTTAGTTGACTGGAGAGTTTCATGATCTGAGCTGACAGCGCTTTGTTTCATGATTGGTGTGGCCTGAACACCAGCCACCTGAATTACAGCAAATTAACCAAATTAACGCCTGAAGTTGTCTGAACATCTGGCCTGTGTTTTCCTCGTGGTGAGGTTGGGTGGGGTCATTCCCAAGGGCACCCATCCCATGCTGTGCCCAGGTCTGGAGCAACCTCTGCGCTCTCCACCTGCATCTCTGATAACCCCATCCTGCATTCACCGCCAGCCCTTCGCAGGTATCAGTTGTAAATGGAAGAGGCTTGTGCTGCTTGGAGCACCTGGGTGAGGAGGTTGCTCATGGCCTCTTCCTAAAATCAGCCAAATGGTTGGGTTTGTCCAATGCAGAGACACTCACTGATGAGTCAGTGTTACCGTGACTCAGTAAGTTACTCGGTGTATTACTCCTCATGGACTGAGATGCCTTGAGAGTCTGTGTTCAAAACACTGCCTTGACCCACTGGAAGGGCAGTGTGGGTGGACAGGCACGTTCTCACCCACCACGGCACGTGCCAGCTGGTCATCACGGCAGTGGGGAAATGTCAAACCACCGCAGCGGGGCTGCTCCTTGAGCCTTGCCTTCCTGGAGGACATACCAGTTGCTTTGCTGGTGTTCGGATTTTTCTTTTACGTTGTTTTGGAGCTCTCGTGGACTGGGCAGGGAGGAAACACGGCAGCGCGTTGCAGCGTGGTTGGTAACAGGTGGTGCCTTGCTGGTTGGAGACATCCTCATCTTTCCCAACCCGGAGTGCGGAGCTTCCCGGCACTCGCAGGGCCCGGCGGATGATTGAAGGGTTGTTTGCCGGGCCAGACAAGTGGCTTCATGTTTCCCTCCTGCATTCCTCGGGGTGAGCATTGCATAGCGATGCGCTCTCACCTACGTGCTGCTTACCTGAATCATGTCTGGCCTGTGCAACGCAGTGAAGCTGTGTGGAAGTCAGGGCTCTCCCTCTCCCCGCTGCTCTGTCATTGTGCCAGTGCTTTTATGGGAGGGTAAATGGAATAAGGTGTGGAGGGTGCGGCGCAGGAGCCGCAGGAGCGTCCGGCTCTGGCTGCAGTGGTGAAGGCGGCTGTTCCTGCTTTTACCACACCTCCTGAAGGGACGGTTTTCAGAAGCTGAACCCAGTGACCCAATTACCGACCTCTGGAGTTTGGACTGTTGCCAAGGGTTTTGTACTGAGGCTCCTCGTCCCTTTTTTGTGCTGGGCCCTGGGTGGAAAGCAGCCACGCCAGAACTCAAAACAACTTGGCAGCAGCCAGAGATTGGTGAGATAAAGAGAGGGGAAGGACCCAGTTAATGCACCTGACCTGTGCCCATCCTCAGAGGAGCAGAGCAGAATGCAGTGGGATCTCCTGGTGTTCCCTGCGCCCTGCTGCTCATCTTTCTCGTGGGGCTTTCATCCTGTCTCCCATGGCGATGGGCTGGGCTGCTGGCAGATCCTGCCCTGGGGCACTGTGGCAGGAGGAAGCAATTCAAAATTGTGCCATTCAGAGACTGACTTGGGGGGTGGTGTGTGAAACACCAGCAGCTGGGCTCTGTACCAATATGCAAAACTGAGCTACGGAGCTTGGCAGCTTTTGGGGAAGGTTCTGCAGGGTATTGGTTCCTTACATGCTTTGCAAGAGTAAGGATCAGCTTGCCTTCCCTTCTAGAGAGCGGGGCATCTCTGAGTTTGTAGGGTTGAGCATTTGAGTGTCACCAAGCAGTTTTTGGACAGGAACACAACTGCCTGTACGCTGAGGCTGCAGGGCAGGGACCGGGACTGTGCTCTGTGCCTGTGAGGCACTTCATGGGCTGGGAGGAGGGGACGGTACTTGTCCTAAAAATCAAAGAAAACCGGAATGTGAAAATGGGGGATGCAGCAGGGCATTGTTCTGGAGTGGGACCTGCGGTCACTCAAGTCTGTAGCGTAACAGGGAGAGTGCAGTGTGTTAAGGGAGCTGAAAGACCCACAATGTTCTGTGCTGTTCAGGTGATTTTCTAGCAGCTTGGTGCCTTTTACAGGCAGCTTCTGTTAGCACGTCTTCCAGTTCCAGCAGGGAGGAGGAGGATGGAGGAGCAGTCCAGAGACCATTTTCCTCACCCTGAACAAGAAAGATGAATTGCTTGCTATGGCAAGTGGAGGCAGCGCAGAGGGACATTTTCTGGCTCAGATGTGTTGCATGACATAGAACTTAGGCTGTGGTGGGTCTGCCCCGCTGCTGCTCCTCAGTGTTTTTGTCCAGACCTTTCCGAGGCAGCTCTGTGGAGCTGCACATCCATCTGACTTTCAGCTAGTCACAAGGTGGGGTTTTTTTTGGGTGCCTGTTCCTTGCTCAATATCTTCTAAGTAAACAGTACTCAGAGGAGCTGTGAACTCGTGTGTGCCATCCTGGAGAGTCTGTGTCAGCTGCGGTCCGGTGCAGCTGTTTCCTTCAAGGATGTGTGTGTGGATGTGAGTGACTATAAATCTGTGTAAAGCTTTCTCTCCTGTGACTCCAGTCACCCTTTGTGCTTCCATTGTTTCATGGGAGCTGCTGCTGCTCCTGGAAACCACAGCACCTTCTTGCTAGACTTAAGGATGGGTGAGATGCAGATGGGAAGGTGGATCCCCTTGCCATGCCTGGCTTTCACAGGAATCGCACGCAAAGGACCCTTCATTTACTGAGGCTTCCTTCCTTCTGCCCCCAAGGCACTAGGAGTGTCTTGGCTGTGGCTGTGTGCCCAGTGCAGGGAAGAGAGACTGCTCTCTGTCTTAATATCAGGGTAAGCCTTTCGGGTGCCTGGTGTTTTTCAGCTGCCCTGTTTTGCTTGGCATTGTTCTCCATGCATAACTTTCAGCACCCATGCCTCTGCCGAGGCATACTTGCCCAGCTTGCTCACGAACAGCCTGGCATTGGATCTCCTCCAGCTACATGGGAAAAAAACAGCCCCACGGTGATGCCTCCTTGGGTTTTCTCCTTCCAGTCAAGTCCTGTGATCGAGCACAGGGCTTCTGCCACCCCTATCCTTGTGTCTCAGCCTCCCTGTAGGAGATGGCAGGGCTAGGGCTGTTGGAGCTTTGGTGTTGTTCAGTGGTGCTGGGTGAGCGTCAGGCAGGAGAAAAGCTGAACTTGCAAATCTGTTCCTGGGCGCTCCGGTAAGTCACGCCAAGGACTGTTTGAACTGTGCTAATCCCTGGTGCCTCTGGAGCAACCTTGTTTACAACAGGCAGTGCTTCAAATGGGTGTTCTGACAGATATTTTACGTAAGCCATTTGCTTACCAAAGCTCTCTGCGTCTGAGAGATTGGTTTTCAGACCTCAGCCCATGTGCCATCTCCTCGTCCCAGCGCTTTGGGGACATCCTGCAAAGAGACTGGAAGCTTTCTGGGGACAGCTCGGATCCATTTATGGACTCCATCTCCTTTTCCATGGGGAGTACTGCCTGGCAAATTGCATGTGAAATATCAGGTGGCTCTGGAGCCATGAGAAATCACACAGAGCAAAAAGATGTTGAGGAAGATTTTTGGAGCATGCCAAATACTGAAATCCATGAAGTGAATCTGCTTTTGGGGCTGGGGCTGGAAGTGAGCCTTTATGCTCAATGTTTTCTCCCATTTACTTTTGTATTAAATGCTGCTCTTCCATTCATTGGGTTCAAGAAAATTTGTCATTTCTTAGTTGATGCAGTGGGGGTCACAGTTGTGTTCAAACTGCAGCAGTGTGTAACGGGGCTGTGATTTGTGTTACCTAGTGGTGAAATTGTGCCATTCCCTTAGTTGGCACACCAGGACTTACCTTATATCCAGGCTTTTCAAGCTATCCTATCACATGACAGTTTTCAGCATGAGAAAAAGAGATTTGAGAGGGACCTTTAACCTCAAAATGCTCTGAATTTATTTCCAAGGGATCGCTTGTAGTTGCATCAGAGGAAGCTCTGTTGGTTTTGCTCGGGGGATGAGGCTGAACTAGGTGAGAGACGTGTGAGACAGTGGTGATGATGTGTCTCGCAGCTGTAGCTCTGTTGCCTTATGTTCATGATTTTTTTCCCCTTTGCCTTGTGATTTGGACTGTGTTTTTCATTTTGGTGGAAGGCAGCATGAGACTGTGTCTTTGGGGTCTGGCACTCCCGATATGCCATGGGGCTGTTGGACAATTAAGGAGGGACCCATCCCTGAGGATTCCAAGAGCTGAGCTCCAGCTGTGGCAATGGGCTGTTACAGAGTGTTCTGAACTGCATGTTCTTACTCTGGGAAATCGACTCCGGGCAACATGGAGTGGGGGCAAAAAGACCTGTGAAAAATGGCTGCTCATTTTTCTAGGGGGGAAAAAAGCCAAGGAAAACACATCCAACAGTTGCCTTGTCAGATAATGTCATGGGGATGTCCTTACCCAGCCCCTGGGCTGGACTCGGTGCTGCTAATTACAGCTTGTCTTGCTGCTGAAAGGAAAAGTTTGAATCTGCTCACCCTGGGGTTCCCACAGCAGCTTTTTGGGACAGGACCAGCTCCATATCTCCATGCCTGGATGCCGTTGTCCAAGGCCAGGGACCAGCCTGTCCTTTGCTTTCACCAAGCCTTGGATCTGTGAGCACCCGATGTGGCTGAGGAAGGTCTTGGAAAAACTCCTCTCTGGCTCTCTGCGCTGTAGTGAACCCGCCTGCTGCAAAAGGCCCTTGCAAAGATGCTCTGGAGCTCAAGGGACGTGGCTGTAAAGGTCCAAAACACATGACAGCCATCCTTTCCGGTGCTGGCCTTGTTTTTGGCTCTGTCCTGCCGAAGGATCCGCAGCTCAGCTCTCCCTTGGGTGCAGCGCTTCCCGCCCAGCAGAATTGGCTCACTTTCGGGAAAATAAACAGGCCTCGTGAGCTGGAGCTGGGAGTCCTGGGCTGCTGCACAAGGGGAGAAGGTTGTAACCAAACAATCTTTTCATCACCTGCCTCTACCTGTGCCGCTGCTGCAGCTGCTCTGCCCTACTGGAACCGGGGTGTTGTCCAATTTATAATACGCTGCGTTTGGAGGACAGCTTCATGTTCTTGTTTCTAAATTCTTGTGTAGCTCCAAGGGGGGAAATCATCCCTAACCTTTCCCGTTTCTGTGTGGCTGTGTTTCTGTTCAGAGCACCGCGTTACGGAAGCTTGCAGGATGCTGCTGGTGGGGGCTGTGGAGTTGGTTGAGCCCATGACACACATCTGGGCAGAGGTGCGGTCTCTTACCTGAGCTCAAGGGGTACTTGGTGCTTTCCCAGCTCCAGGTCATGCAGTGCCCAGCACAGCTGGATGTTCACAGCTTGCCGGTGCTGGTCTAACCCCAAGCCTATTAAAAGCCCTCAGGACTGAGTCTTCCCCTTCCTCCTCCTGCTTCCTCCCCCTCCCTTGCTTTTCAACACCAGGTTTTGAATAAATCATCTAGGATGTGATCATACAGGAAACTCGCGATTTTTTTTTTTTTTTTTTTTTTTTTTTACAGCCGAGTTCAAAAGTGAATTCAGCTCTCCAGGGTTTCAGTCCTGTGCTTTTTAATCACGAGGTTCCCCATCCTTTCTACTCTGTCACTTGTGACGTGAGGTCTCCTTGGCCGTGTAAGCTTTTCCTCTGCTTCTCTCTGCCCACAGAAACAATAGCTGCTGGAAATGCTCTTCAAGAACCCGAAATGGCTGTGGATTGCCTGTGGAAAATGTAGATTTAAGCTACGTTTGGTCTTTTTGTTGTTATTTTGTTTACCACTTGGTTATCCCTTTCCTTCAAAGACAAGCAACGCCCTTGTTCTCTCAGAATTCATCACTTGTGATGTGTTCCTCACTGGAAGTAACACGCTCAAAATCCTGCATTCCTTTGTGCATCTTTGCTTTATTTTCTTTTTCTTTGTGGGTGGGAGCTTAGGGAGTATAATGGGCAGATTAGCAACTGTATTTGTGGAGTAACCCATCTTTGTGCCGGTCTGGCTAGAAACCAATTAAGCTTGTCTTGATCTCTAAATGAGATTTTTGTCGAACAGCCTTAACCCAACCGCCTTCTGCATCCATTAATAGCAGGGTGGGATGAAAATAGCTGAACGTGGAAAGATCGCGTGTTGGATAAATAGAGAGGCGTTGGCCGCGGGGAGGTTCCCGGGATGCGTGCGAACTGCTGCCTCTTTGTGTGGTTGTTTTGTAGCTCTGGTTCTTGAAACCTGGGATTAGGAGCATTTGACTCCAAGTGTGCAATCTCCTGCGGTAGCGGGCGTGGGGTCGGAGGAAAAGCTGCTGGATAAACAGGGAACATCCCGTGGACTTCATTACTGTGCTGGTCCCCATTCCTGTAATATCCCTTGGGCGAGAGCAGGGCGTGTTTGGGAGCTTCTCGTGACTCTCAGTTGTGGGTCCCCCAAAGTGCCTTGGCCTGGGTGTATCTGTCTGGTCTTGGGTTGCTTTTTAGCCTGGAAAAAAGCCTGTGGCTTTGCAAGGGGACACATTGCATGGCCAGTCTGGAGGACCCTGCCTGAGTGGTGTTTGCTACTGCTGTGATGAAAACCAGTCCGGGAACGGCGCTTCAGTGCGGCCTTTTTGAAGAGAACCTACTAAGTAAAGATGCCTTTAATCAGCCGTGCCTTCGGGGAACCCTCCTATCTCTGTCCCAGACTGTTTCTGCCTCAAGATAAGGTCGCTGAGCAGCTGGATTTGTGCTCTGCCTTGGGAGGTGTAGGAGGGGGAAGGGCACTAGGATTTCTTTCAGGGTGCAAACATTTATTGTGATCACTTTTATTTGTAAAGGAACTGCAGACAAGCTGTGCACAGCCTGATACCTTCTTCCCTGCATGCCTGGCTTTGCTGTTACAGACAAATGATGGTGGGAGTGATCTCAAGGGAAGGAGGAAAGGAAAACACTGGGTGAACTTGCAGGGTGTAGCTGCTGTAGCATGCAGGAGACCATCCTCCTGCTCTGCTTTGTTCTCTCCCAGGGTTGTACAAACCAACTTCTCCCTGCATGCCCCACACTTTGCTTTGCATCTCCCTGCTCTATAAATTCCAGAAGCTCTTAGGTTATTTGTGGGAGTGCTGCTTTTTTTTTCTCCCAGTGTAAAAGTGCCCAGTAAGAGATGTGGGTCTAAAGACAATCCATGTCATGCTGAAGCCCATGTGCCAGGTCAAGGAGGATGGTCATCTTGTGGACCTCGACACCTTGGCATTGATTGTCAAACCCAGTCCCTTCCTATGCTGGGGAAATTGGGGTCACTTGGAAATGCTGAATCCACAAAGACCTGGATCCAGGAGAGACAAGTGCCTTGCAGAGTCCCATGAAAAATGCAAAAGGCTTAGAAAAATCTAAAACTGGGATGACTGAAAGATGGTTTTGGTGCTCGGGTGGGGGCTGTGGTGAGAGTGGCTGGGACAGCACCTTGCTACCTTCAGGGCTGGGGCTGTTTCATTTTCAGGGTTTTTTTGATGCCCTTGACTGAAAAGCTGGGGAGTTTTAATGCCAGTGAGACAGAAAAATACCTGGTGGCAGGGTCTCCCCCAGACTTCATCCTGCTGTCATGGGGCTGAGCCGGCTGGGTGCAGTGATCTGATGTGGCATGGCAGCCGTGCCCCGTGGAGACACGACCTCCTGGGAGGAAAATGTAAAAATAACCACGTCTTTGGCTGCGTCTTTGAGTTGCGTGAGACGGCAGCAGAGGAGATGGGGGATGAAATTATATCAATGGAAATTAGGCAGGAAAAATGAGCCTTTCCGTGGGAGGCAGATCTTAAGCAAAGAAAAGGTCCTGAAGACCACGAGGGAAATGTCCTCGCCCTCCTCCCGTACTGTGCAGGGGCTGCACTGGAGCTGGGCTCTGGGGGCGGTTTGAGGGGGTCCCCCATTGTCCCCTGTCATCCTCTTCCTCCCTGTGGACTGCAGGAGGTGCAGCACCACATGGGTTCCTGCACCTCATCCCGTGCCGCGGCTCCGCGGTCGAGACGGGTGATGCAAACCCTTGCGAGGCTGCGTCCTCCTGCCCAAGGCTTTGGGAACCTGTGGGACCCACTCTTCCACCTCTTTGCTGTGTATTTTCCTTTTCAGTGCTTTCACGGAGCAGGTCTGTCCCTCCGCGGGGGGACCACTGAGTCGTGGAGCCAGGAATAAACCCGTGGGAGGTGTGGTGCATGGCAGACAGGCGCTCCTGGCGTAACAGGCTCGGCTAATTTAATCTGCGGTGGACCCAATCTCCTTTGTTTTCCAGTTGAGCTAAATATACCCTTCGGGTTGTGGTTATGGAGGCTAACTCCCTTTTTGATTATGCAAAACACAGCGACACGGGATGCAGCTGGCTGCCTCCAAATGCAGCGGGGAGGGGAGCGGGATGGGGCATCCCATGGCCAAAACTTGTGTTGCTCTCTCCTGCTCACCTGTATCTGGAGCCAGCCAAAGTGTGGGATGCTCGATGGGCAGCTGCATGGAGGTCTCTAGCTCTGGGGACCCTGTGTGATGCAGATTTTGGAAGCTCCAGGTCTTCCAGCATAGCCATAAGCTTTCCTTTGCCTGACAGGTTTTAAAGTTTGGTGGCGATGCTGCAGCCACTTGGGCATGGGTGGTGGCTTCAGGACAGAGAAAAGGGCCCTCTCCATCTTTGCAGAATTCCCAGGAGCAGCAGTTCAGTATTTCTGGATGCAGAGGAATAAAAAGCTGTAGGACAGCTGGAGCAGAAGAAATTGGAAGTAGTTTTAGTCTTGGAAGGCTAAACGGAAAATTAAATGCCTGTGGTGAAATGTGTTAATCCAAAGGTGCCATCTTGGAATTTATGTGCCTGGGGTTAAGGTCAGGAAGTTGTGGCCATGTGTGTGTTGTGGGATGCCTGTTTGCAACCTGGTCTGGCTGTGTGGTTGCTCTGCCAGAGCTGCTGCAGGAGTCTTTGGTTGTTTTATCTCCTATAGTTTGTCTTGTGTGAGACAGCATCTCAGATTCTTCTGTGTTTGGCCCTACAAGAATCCTCAAAAGGCCAAAAAATCCCAACAACAGTTAAAAAGGTCTGCTGCATCTTCCCCAGGGTGTCAGCCTCAAAGTCAAGAGTTGCTTTATCTTTTCAGCCTTCTTATTACAGGCTTCAGAGGAGCCAAGAAAGCAGTTCTTCAGGAGAGCTTTAGTGAAATGTGGCATCAGGGTCTCCAATATTGGCAAATCCTGAGTTAAAAACCCAGTGTCAGCTGTGCAAGTGCCTTGTGCAGGTATTTGCTGGAGGCTGGAAAACCTCTATTCCCTGCTTGCTGACCTGCTTATCTCTGAGCAGCTGGATTTCACCCTCTTATCCACCTCTGTGCTGGCAGTGTGGTGTGGTGTGCTGTGCTGTGCTGGCCCACTGCACTCTCCCACTCTTCTGTCCCAGCATGCTGGGAAAAGCCTGGATGGCTGCAGCCACAGCTGTTGGTGGGGGTTTCTGGGGGGAAATGGGTGTTTGCCCTACCTGGGATGGTTGCTTCTGTTATTTCAAAAAAAGAAAACCCAAACAACAGCAAACTCCTGGATTGGGATAATTAAGCTGATTGAAGTGTTTGAGTGAATGAGTTTCCCTTTAAATAAACATAAAAACATATATATCTCATCATGGTCCCTAAAAGAACGAGCCACTGACTGGCTTTATCCCTAATTTGGCTTATAGATGGAGAGGGGAGGAAGATTATCATAGAAGCATAGAATGTCCTGAGTTGGGAGGGACCCACAAGGTTAATCAAGTCCAGCTCCTGGTCCTGCACAGGACAGCCCCAAGAATCCCACCATGTGCCTGAGAGCATTGTCCAAATGCTCCTGGAACTCTGTCAGGCTTGAGGCCATGACCACTTCGCTGGGGAGCCTGTTCCAATGCCCAACCACTTTCAGGGTGAAAAATCTTTTGCTAATATCCTAAACCTCCCCTGACACATCTTAATGCCATTCCCTCAGGTCCTGTCACTAGTCACCAGCGAGAAGAGATCGCTGCCTGCACCAAATTTTAGATAAAAGTGGGGGAAATCAGCATTACCCTTGAAAGGTCAGCTCCTTGGCTTCTGTGGCAAATTCGTTAGTTCAGAGAAGCAGAGAATTGCTCTCCAGGGGCGGGGCAGTTTGTGCTTTCCTGGTCTCTCAGGAGCAGAGCAGCACTCCACTGTGGGGTGAGTTTTCAGCTCAGAAAGGTGAGATCTCACCTCCCTGCCCTCAACAGGCTGCACTGAAAGCAGAGGTGTTTCCAGAGGTATGGTTGGAAGAAGGTCCCCCCGTGAGGGTGAAAGCCACAGCAAGTGGTGGCGTGTCCTCTGCCCCGTCATCCCTGCAGTGTTTGCTGGGCTTGGCTCCAGCCCCACGCTCTGCCTGTGCTCTTTTGCCATTTTAAGTGATTTCCAGTGAGTGAAGGAATGGGTGTGGCACTGTCCTGTGTGACACTGACTGTTCTGGATTACTTCAGGTGTGCACAGGCAGCAGCTGAGGGGAAGCACGTGGTGCTCCTGGTGGGGCTGTGGTGTTGGTTGAGCCCGTGCCACACACCTGAGCAGAGGAGCAGGGTGGGTGCCTCACATCTGGGCAGAGCAGCAGGGTGGTGTCTCACCTGAGCTTGTGGGATGTTTGATGTTCTCCCAGCACCAGCTCCAGGTCATGCAGTGCCCAGCACAGCTGGATGTTCACAGCTTGCCAGTGCTAGTCTAACCTCAAGCCCATTAAAAGCCCACAGGACCGAATGTTCCCCTTCCTCCTCCTGCTGCCTCCCCTTTCCTCATTTTTCAATACCAGCAGCTGAAGGAAGCGTGCAGTGCTCAGGGATGCTCTTGGGCTGTGCCACAGCAAGACTGCAGCATTTTAGGACTGCAGTGGAGAGTGATAGTACCCAATGCTGCTGTGCTTGGCCTCGAAGATATTCACAAGGAGGGTGATTTCTGAGACAGCACAGCCAGAAAGTGTTTGGACCTGTCAGCCAGGGGTGTAGAGACCTGCACAAAGCACACATGCCAGTTCACTCTCTCTCTCATCTGTGCTGGGAAGGGCTGACAGAGCTTGCAGCCTTCCCAACTCTGAGTTCTGGGCACTGCAGTGTTATTTATTGTAACCCCAAGAACTGTGAGTGGCATCTGGCACCCTCTGTTTCCATCACCTGTGCCCCCCAGTGCCATGCACAGCTCATTTGCTGCAAGGGGACACTTGCAAACGCTGCAGTGGTGCAGGCCCGTTTATTTTTTAAATTCTCACCACGTAAAGGGACCATTTTCTCCCAAACAGCCGCAGAATAGCAGGGTGGAGGCAGGTGGCCCATCCATGGCAGCAGTTCCTGCTCTGTGAGGCAGGAGGATGCTGGAGCACCAGGAGGATGTTGGGGAGCCAGGAGCCATGCCCTTGGGGCTGGGAGGAGGCAAGGGACTACATCACACAGGAGATGTGAAAGCCATTAGCATTTTATCCTGCAAAGCCAATGCACGTGGGAATGGCAACCCCTGGATGGCGAGTTAAGTTAATAGATGTGACGAGACACGTTTATTTATCAAAATACTAATCAGTGCTTGGGGAAATGGGGTGTGTTGTGGGGAATGGGTGAGGCAGCGTGGCAGGGCGCAGGTGACTGGGATCACTGGGGGACCACAAACACAGCTGTGTGTGCCTGTGTGCCCTGATAGCTTGAACTCATGGCTGCTGGGAGTCCCTGCCTCAGATTGCTGCCAGAGAAGCTGTGCTCTTTATTAATCTGCTGCCATAATTGTAGTTTTAATGTTTCCAGCGGGGGAGTTCACGGGAGGCAGAGACATTCCTAGAAGACCTCTGTGGGTACCATCCTGGAGGCATCCAACAATGTGACTCAGCATCTTCGCTGATGCTGTTTTGAAGTGTGTCTCAAATTTGCACTGATTAAAACTGGGAGATGATCCGAAGATAGGGAACCCAAGAACTGATCCCAGGAGATGATTTGGAGCTGTGGAAAGCATTTTGAGCTGTGATTAGCTGTGCCCACTCTTCCAAGAGGCAGTTTGGGAGCAGGGCTGCTGCTGACCCCATGGTGGAAGGGCAGTGCCTGACCCTGGTCTGACTGATGAGTGTGTGGGGAAGTGCTGCAAGTGCATAAAAGCTGGGGAAGTGCTTTGTGCTGGGGAATGGGAATGCTCCTCTCTCCTCTTCATCAAGCAACTATCAAATGGAAGTGTGTATTGCTTTGTCAGGGGGGTGGTGGTGGGCATCCAGCAGCTCTTCAGTCCAGCAAACAGCCCCTGCCTGGAAGCAAAAGGCAGATGTGTGTGATCCTGAACAGGGCACGGGTACATCTGGGTATTTATTTATTTTTTTAGCTGCATTTAACCACTGGAAAAAACACTTGCAGAAAATGGCCTTAGCTTTGGCTCAGCATCCTGGGTCCAGACCACAGGTAGCCCTGAAAGGACTTTGTGCTTGATGAAAGCATATTAAGCCATCATTAGTGAGAGAAGCAGATGATATTAAGAAGCTGCAACATTTGGGAGCCCCATTCTCCATGAGAAATCACTTTTCAGAGCAGTCACTCCTAGTGCAGCTTCACATGGCTGGAGGAAGACATGCAGGAGAGATCTGCATGCATCTGTGCCACAGCTCACCAGGCAGGCAGTCCCACCTCCCTGTCCCATGGTGAGCAAATGCTGGAGGGGTGGCTGGAGCAGTGATCAGGATGCTGTTGGAGGCATCCTTTGTGTGTCCCATCCCACCCGGTGGCTGCAGCCCTGTGTAAGCCAACAAGCAGGTGTGGATGGAGCATCTGCAGATGTGAAACTGATGTCAAGCAGCATTTTTGCCTACTTGCTTGCAAAAATCATCCATTGTCTCTGCTTGTTGTGGGGCAAGAGGTGGGGACCAGGTCAGATGTGACAGATCCTCACTGGCCTCTGTATTGTCCTGTGCCAGCCCCCTGAAGTCCTGTAAGATCTGTCTGCTCTGAAGAAGTGTTTTCTTCTGGACTGTGGGACTGAAATGATAGTGCTGCAACCTCTCACTGCCGAGGATAGTCCTCGTTTTGTCTTGTCCTGTTGATCTGAATGAAGTAATTTATAAGGACATTTTCCATGAATCAATAAATCCATGCTTGCTGGCATGCCTGGGAGGTTTAATTTGCTCTAGATACTGCACGGAGTGTCTCTGTCCTGAATTGCACTGTGAAGTTCTGCTCTTTGGGAGAGGATGGGGATATGGCTGGATCCTCTGGGAACGTGCTGCCGGCATCTGATGGTGCCTGATCCCTCTTAATTGTGCACCTCCTGGTGTGGGCTAAAGAGATCCTGTGTGTGGAGTTTGAGGACTTAGTCTGTTGTACCAAGCGGTTCCTGATGTTACAGATCTTGGGAAAACTGAAGCCAAAAAAAAAGGAGAGGAGTGAGCATCGGCCTTTGAAGGAGACCACAGTGCAGAAATCTGGGTTACAGGTAGGTTTCCCTTTCACATCTCCATGCGATGCTTCCTCTGAAGAGGAATTGTGTTGCTCCATGCCACCTCCCCTTCCAAAAGCTGCTTTCGTAAGCCCCTTGAAAGCACTGCACATTTGTGTACGAAGCCTGTCACTGGATCTACCTGAAAAAAAAGGGTTCAGAAATACATCTCTGCTACACACAGAGAAGTCAGAGGAGTCAAAGCTCCACTCCTGAGCTTGTTTCCCTTGCTTTGTCTGAGCACTGTGGTCTGGTGAGGCTGGAACTGTGGTCATGGATGGGCTCATCCTGCTGCCAAGACCTGTGAGGGCACCTTGCTTTCTTCTGTGCACTGTGGGTTTGGGGTTGTTCCTGACACGTTCTTGTGGCACAGTGGGTGTTTTGGGGATCTCTGAGCTGGTGGGGCGTGGACTGGGGCCAGCTGTTGCCATGAGCACCTGGAGCCCAGCTCTCCATCCCATTCCACCTGCCTGGCTGAACTCCCAGAGATCCCTCCCCTCCTCCTCCAGAGTGGCTGCGCAATGATTTTGTGTCTCTTGGAGGTCAGAGCTCACGCTGGAGAATCCAGAAACATTCCCAGAGCCAAAACACGCCGCGGCGAAGTGGGTGCGTGCCTGGTCTCTGCTTCTCATTTCCTTCGTCGCTGCGAGAGCAGTGGAGCTGCACATGGGGTTTCAGCGGGGTGTCCCCTCTTTTGTTCCTGTATATTAGAAAAGTCTGTGCATGTGTTTATATTTAAAACCAATATGTATATATTTCAGCGTGGCTGTTTGTGAGCTCTGCCCCTCGGGACTGGTCTGGTTGGGCGAAGGAGGGATGTTGCTCACAGCTGCCTACCTGTTGCACTGGCAGCTGTGTGATGGTCCTGCTGGTCCGGCCATTCTTGCACTTGGAAATAACAGGTGTTGGCAGGGGGTGATCCCAGACCTGCTCAGACCCAGCTAGAAAGCCTCCCTTTGATGTGAACAGGCTTTGGAGTAAGTCTCGCTGCACCGGTGGAGAGACTCCGTTGCTGTTATTTGTATCACAGCCTGGGCAGGCCTTTCTATATGTGCCCATCTTGCATTTTCCATACCCTTTTTCCCGCATGGCTGCTGGTGTGTTGGGATGAAACAGATGCAGCTTCTGGTGGCAGGGCTGGATGTGGGCTTGTTGCCCATCCTCTGGGACAGCAAACGCAAGGTCAAAGCATCGCTGTGCCAACGGCAAACTGGAGCAGCCATATAAAGTTGTCATTTTAAATAATTGCCATAATGGTTTCTCCTCCCTTTCTTCCTCCCCATCCCCATGTTCTTCCCCATCACCGTGTCCCTCCCCACCCACAACCTGGAGGCTGCCTGGATCTGCTCAGGATTTATGTTAAAAGGGAAATGTTATGTACGTAATTAAACCATCGTATTGCTGGATGGAAATGGGATTTGGTGCTTACCACTGTGACTCTTTCTCATGCGTGAGGGTGAACTGATTGATTACTGAGGTTTGAGATTAAATATTCCCCTGAGCTCCAGTGGCATTTAGTGTGGTGGGGGGAGGGCGGAGAGAAGGGGCGGAGGAAAATGATGGTTTTCCTCCAAGGCAAATGTCTCCTGAGCACGTCCCCTTGTGTTGCCCTGCACGCCGTCTGTTGTAACAGAGGCTCCCGGTGCTGGTATCGTGGGCCACAACAAAGCAAGTGCCTTACTCTGCGTCCACAGTGGTGGGTGAGCTGCTGGTGGGCTTTGCCAGTTCCTCTCATTGCTGTGTTGAGCAATCCCATTACATCCCATCGGGTCCCTGTGGCTCAGCTGCATCCTCACCTACCCGCATCCCATTCCTGGCTCAGATCCCTTCGAGCCTAGCAGCAGGGTGGACCTGCTGCCCCTTCCCTTCTCCTTAGGAACACCCCTTATTTATTTATTTTCCTTAGTTTCTTTCAGTCCCAAAATACCTCTCCTTTTTGGTTTCGATGGGAAGGGAGGAAAAACCCCAACGGGCCGCTCCTCGAGCGCGTGGTGGGAGCCCCGCCGTGCCGGAGCAGGTCGGAGACACCCGCCTTCGCCCGCTTCCCTTGAAGTCTAATTTTAGCTGAAGGCGACGGGATCCCTCCAGGGTACGGCAGAGGTTTCCTATCAGCTGCCTTAGACTTTAAGAAACATGCACGCAAACAAAAACAACACAGAAGCACTTAGGTTTATTTGGGTGAATTCTTTTAAAAAAGGGTGTGACTTTATTTTTGCAAGCAGCCCCGGCGCACAGTTGCCTTTGTTCTGCTGCAGTCGGGTATTTCAGGTCTTCCAAGATTTAATCAGAATAATTAGTTACTGTCTGTTTATACCTTCTGTTTTTGTTGCAGGATTTCCAAGGGGCGTGTTTACCTTCCAGTGTGCTGCCTAAGTGTCGCTTAATCATTAAAGCATCTGATTTCCTCCAAGTTATCTGTCATGCTGCTTATGTAAGTAAATAAATAAAGAAAGAAAAGGCAAGGGAGGGTGGGGCTGGTGTTGGTGGATTCTGCTTGCCGGGGGGGTGGGTTGTAAGGATTTTTCCTGATTGTCACGGGTTTAATTGTGAGTTGCCTTTGGTTCCCAGCTCGTCATGTGGTGATCAGAGGGACTGTGTGTTTGGACTGGCACTGGACGACCCAGGCAGTTTAATGAGGTTGCTTTCAGCCAAGGTTTGGTGTATACCCCAGTAAACTGCCAAGAGCTGTGTTACTCCCTGTCATTCCAGGAGGAGGGGGGGAAAAATGACCTTACAGAAATAAAGGGCTTTTGCTTTCACTCCTACACTTACAGCTTTGACTCCTTAACCTGGTGGTTGGTATCCGTTACAAAAATCATAGCTCTGTCTGGAAATAAGTTACTACCACTGTAAGTTGAGCAGGATTGGAAATTGGATGTTTTTTCAGCCTGTATTTGCGTATTTGGTTTGGGAAGGGGGACTGCTGATGCACATGTTTCCCATCTCTAACACAGAAAGCGGACGAGAAAGACACAGAAAATCACTGCAGAGGAGGATGGGATGGCTGGGAAGCCTTGCTGGGCTCTGCTCTCCTTCCCTGGGAGAAGCTCGTGAGAGGGAGGGGGCCAGGATGAGAACAAGGTGGGACCAGTGGGATCTGCAGGGCTTTGGTGACTTCAGTAGACCCAGGGAAATGCGCTTGTGTGAAGGCTGAGGTTGAAGTCCATCTTCTCTCAGCCTTTTTTTGGGAGAGTAAAGATGAGCCACGGTGATGGGTCATGTGCTGGACTCTGCTGGGCATGTTTCCCACGTCCTGTCCACCTCACCCAGCTCCAGAGCAACATTTTGGAGAGATGCTGAACAAATGCTCTGTCCCCTCTGGGACTGACGTGGCAGCTGTCACAGTCAGCACAGGGTTGCTGGTGGCCCTCACACTTTCTGCTCCGGTGTGTGTGGAGGTGGGAAAAGTCCGATTCGATGGAAATATTCTTAAGAAAGCCTGTCAGCCTGATTTTTATCTTGATGTTTACCCATCTGGAAAGCTGGTGGAGGTTCAGACGACACCTCCCGAAGCGCTGGGAATGTGTGATGTGCAGCACAGCCACTGCTCCTGCCCGGCATGGTCCCTCCAGCCACAGTGAGGGATGCTGGAGGGGGTGGCAGGTCTCAATAAGTTACCCTACTGGTGTGTAGGATGTAAAAGCCTGCCTGCTTCACTCAGGCTTTTGCAGGTCTGTTTGATTTGGGCAGAGTGAGAGGTGGGGAGGAGGAGCAGAGCTGCTGGGAGTTGAGGAGGGTGTGAAAGCACAAAGGGGAAGGGAGGTGGGCAGAGTTGTGCAGACAGATGCTAGGAGGAGAAGGAGATGACGTGGCTCATTTGCCTGGTGCCTTAGAAGTTGCTCAGTTGAATTAAGTGTTCACTAGGGAGCCTCATTTGGCTTTTAAATAACTTTGGAGCGTGTGAATGCTCTGTGCTCCCTTCTGTGGTGGGAGCCACCTCCTGTCCCAATCTCTCTTTGAAGAATGTCCCCCTGTTAGAAGTCCATCTTGAGTCATGGGAGGAGCAGCTTGATGGACATACGCTTTCAAAAAGCCCTGCCAGTTCTCCCCAAGCTCTTCATTGCTCCAGACCATCCATCCCTTGACTTTTTCCAGTCTGGCTGCTGCGAGCTTTAGCAATTGGGACTGACCACGAGTCCCCTCTCCCACAGAAACCATGGCGTTCCAGGAGCTTTGGTGCTCATCACCCAGCACCAGCTGTTTTGGGATAAGCTGGTTGGTCTTCCATCCACCTCTCTACGAGCATCTCACTTAAGGCAGAGCGGACGCCCCTTTGGCAGGGCTGTGTATTTCTTCTTTTCTGTCAGCCACCTGAAACACTTCTCCAAGAGACTGGAGAATGATTTTTTTTTTTTTTTTTTCCCCCTGAAATACCTTATTTCCCTGGTTGTCCCTTGGTGCTCAACTGGATGTTATTTGTGCGCTTGGGCATCCTGCTACCTGGTAAAGGAAGTTCACTGTGCTTAGTTTGATTTAATTTCTGTAGAAAATGAAAGTATTTCAAGCTGTTTCCTTTTTTTGGGCTCCAGAATAATCACAGAATCGTAGAATCAATGGGGTTGGAAAAGACCTCTGAGATCATCAAGCACAACCCTTGATCCAACACTGCTGTGGTTACTAGACCATGGCACTAAGTGCCCCATCCAGTCTCATCTTGAAAACCTCCAGGGATGGTGAGTCTACCTTGGCAGCCCATTCCAATGTCTGATTACGCTCTCTGTAAAGAATTTCTTTCTAATATCTAACCTAAACCTCCCCTGGCACAGCTTAAGGCCATGCCCTCTTGTCCGACTGCTGGTTGCCTGAGAGGAGACTGATGCCCACCTGGCTACAACCTCCTTTCAGGGACTTGTAGAGAGTGATGAGCCTCCTCTTCTCCAGGCTGAACAACCCCAGCTCCCTCAGCCACTCCTCATAGGGCTTGTGCTTCAGTCCCTTCACCAGCCTCGTTGCTCTTCTCTGGACAATGCACCTTTGTGACGGAGGATGCCAAAGGCAGACATAAGTCCTAAAGATGGGGATACAAAGGATGTTTGCTTTCCAAAAAACTCCATCTTTGTCAAGGATGGGGAGTATTCCCCACACCACAGCCACCCTGGGGAGACCAGCTGTGTCCCCCCATGCAAGCAGATCGTGGCCACCAGATGCCACTGAGGTACCCCCAGACACGGGGCTGCTTCCTTGCTCTTGTCCTCCACCATGTGCCCACCAGCCTCTTCCAGACATAGTGGGGGAAGGTTTGGGAAGAGCACACCCCATTTTCCTCATAAAACTCCAAAGAAGAGGCTTGGCCTGGTTTAGATTTTAAAAATAACTTGCACATTTTGAAGCTGAAGTTTCAGAAGGGCTCCGAATGGGATAATGGTTTTGATCGTGGCCGTCCAAAGATCAAGGGAGGGCTTTTTAGGTTTGCTGCATCAGCTGGAAAATATATTGTAGTGTCTAGACTTTATCATCCTTAAGCAAGGCTTTTTTTTTTTCCCTACTCTACAAAAGGTCTAATCCAAAGCCTGTGTACTGTTATAGGAGGGCTCCTTTGGAAAGGAGCCTGCTCTGGGCTTTGATTGTCTCCAGAAGCATGTTGAAAGAGGTGGAGATCAGCTCGGGGCTTTGAAGGACTCTGAGACTCTGCTCTGCAGACATTGCTGTTTCTGATGAGCCATTGGCATGGATGGAAGTTGTGTCGGCAGAGGGGTGAGGAGGCTGAGGATGGAGACCAGCTCTCCAGTGCCCGGATCAGTTCTTGCAGCTGGGCACTGCTGAGGCCTCACTGCTCATCCTTTGGCTGCCGTGGTTGTGGTCAGCTGCTCAGACCAGCATCTCCCACAGTGTCTCAGTTCTGGCTGTGTAATAACCATAAATGTCCACATTTGTTGGTGTCTGGACAGAACTTCAGCATTTTTTGCTTAAGTATAGAAAATGTATGGTTTTCTCTCTTTACCTTTCCATAATTATGTGGGTTTCAAATTTTTTTTCTTTTATAGTATTATTTTATTATTATTATTTTTCATCATTCCGAATCATTAGAGGCAGAGGAGGAATTTCCTTAGGTGCTTGGAATAAACCCAAAAGCCTACCATGAAGGTGAGGACAACTGGCTACATGTATTCATAGACCCGTAGAATCAGTATGGTTGGAAAAGACCTCCAAGATCATCGAGTCCAACCTTTGACCAATCAATCACCACCTTGTCAACTAAGCCATAGCCCTAAGCGCCACATCCAGTGGTTTCCTGAACACTTCCAGGGATGCTGACTCCACAACTTCCCCAGCTTCCTTGGGCAATCAGTTCCAATGCTTGACAACCCTTCCAGTGAAGCAATTCTTCCTGGTGTCCAACCTGAACCTTCCCTGATGTAGCTTGAGGCCATTTCCTCTTGTCCTGGCTACAACCTCCTTTCAGGGAGCAGTAAACAGGAATAAGGTGCCCCCTGAGCCTCCTCTTCACGCTGAACACCCCCAGCTCCCTCAGCCCCCTCTCACAGGACACACTCTCTAGATCCTTCCCCTGCTCCATTGCCCTTCTCTGGACACGCTCCAGCACCTCAGTGTCTTTCTTGTTGTGAGGGGCCTGGAACTGGACCCAGCAGTCGAGGTGTGGCCTCACCATGATGAGCACAGAGTGACTGAAAGCCCACACAGCAGTGGAGCTGTAGCAGATGACCCACTGAGAAAGCAGAGGCAGTTTTTCTTCGGAACGCTGTCGTTTTTTTCTGCAAAAGGGTCTTGGTTGTGTTCTGGCAGGAGTGTCTTTGTCAAAGTCATCACATCACCAACCATCTCTTTGGCGGGCACTGCAACGCACCCGAGGCTTTGGTGGGGTTGCAGCCTAGTTATGAAAGCTTCATCTGGAAGCTTTGGGAAACATTTGGAAATGTTTTGGAAAACATTTGGATCGAGGATGTCGTAGCTCTGAGCTTGGTTGTTTCCCTTTGCTTTGTCCTTGAGCGAGAAAACTGCTGTTGGGTTTGTGTTTTTCTTTCCATCAGTTATTCTTTTAGACATACTTATTTCCAAGGATAAATCAGAGCAAATGCCAGTGTGAAAATAGCACTAAAATTGTGCTGGAAGGGATCTGGAGAGGTTACCTTGTCCCCAGGGCAGGGTCACTTGAATCCATGCATTTGTCCTGGAAGGCGATCGTCTGTGCTGGGAGTTGTTTTGTCATAAATTATCTCGGGAGCAGAGGCAAAAATCTACCAAATAATGCTGTCAGTATGTGTGTGTGAGCCTTCCTCAGTTTATTCAAATCATTTGCTGAATAAGTGTTGAAAATTAACGCTGGGTTTGTTCCCAGAGCTATTCAAAGTAATATTCCAGAGTATCCTTTTCTGTTTTGGCATTTGCCAAAATACTGCGAATTTCATGGGCAAGATGTAGTTTTGTCTGGTTTGCCCCATTTCTGAGACAACCAGACCCCAGAAGCCCCTCTGGGACAAAGAGAAGTTTTTTCTTTGTTGCTTGTGAATTAGCTGTGACTTCTCAGTTTTCCAGGTGGTTGCCAGCCCTGTGGAAATCCACAGCAACTACTCCCCTTGACATCTGCAGGTTTAGATGAAGTTGTGAGATCCTGGGCAAGGATCACTAGAAATCATCTGCCTTGAGACTGAGTGCCAAGTGATGACTTCCAGTTAATTTCTCCTGCATCTTCCTCTGTCCCAGCTTTGTGTCTTGAGCTATGGATCAAAAAAAACTATGCCAGAGTCCTAGTGTAATCTCCCCAACTTTTAAAGGTGATGCAGAGCTCCATGGGTTTTTTTTTTTTCCTTGCTTATAGCTCTGCATTTCAGTGATGAAAGGTGTTGATAGAGGTTCACCTGTAGCCAGCTGGATGCAGGCTTGCCCTCCAGCCTGCATTGCTTTGGTATTAGAATCCACACAGCCCAGATGGTGACTGGTTTTCCTTCATCTAGGCCTTTTCCCAACCAGTTTATAGCAGGTGATAGCGGAATTCATCCATCTTTGGCCGTGTGGAAGCCTTGGCAACCTCCCCCATCAGCCCATCTGTACGTTTAAAGTGGAGATGACTGGCATTAGCGTTATTGTTTGGCCAAACGTACGTGGAGATATCACGGCTTGCATTTGTTACAGATGGGTTTCTGGATTTAGTTTAAGGCACTCTGCCAGCCAATTTTATATCTGTGTAAAAGTGATTGGCATCCCTATAAATAAAGCTGCTGTGGGGTTATAAATCTAAATATACTTATCCATTAAATTATTTTTACATTTCCAGTGGGTTGTCATCCTGGCTTATCATAAGCAAACCATGCTCTTTGCCTGTGTGTTATTCACAGCTCCAGAAATGCAGCTTTTGACACTTTGAAGTATTTTTTCACTTGGAAATACGTGTGTGTGAGCTGTCCATGAGTCCCTGTGTTGTGGTGGGATGAAGGACCTCTTCCCTGGGACTTCCTCACAGGCATCACTGGGAAATGACCCAGTCCTGGCAGAAACTGTTGTAGAAGTGGTAGTGGCTGTAAAAATGAGAATGAGAGTTTTTCTTTTTTGGCTCACAAGGGAGTATGACTTTGCTGGGTGGCCTGGTAAATACTATTTGTGTGGCTTCTCCATGAGCATCTCCATCCATGTCCTCGGGCAGGGAGTCACACAAAGTTTCTTCTTCCTGTGCTGCAGGCTGGGCTGCATTGGGAACGGGGATCCTTACACCTCGTTTAACCATCCCTGCTGTCATTTTGGCTACAGGGGCGAGGAAGAAAGTCCCCCAGACCAGCTCCAGGTGCAGCTGTAAGCTGGGAAGGTGCTGGAGGGAGAGCCTGGCCAGCTGCCTGCACAGTCAAGCAACGATACACTCACTAGTAAATCTGGCTTAGTCTTTGAACAGGCTTATGAGAACACTGCAACCTCTGGTTTCTTTGGGTTTTTTTTTCCCTTCTCCTTTCGAAGCATTTGAATATTCATTCAGTAAATGATGAAGAGCAAAGAGCACATGTGCCTGAGTGGCAGAATGTCAGCCGCCTCATTTTCCTCAGTAATAACATACGTCATTGAAAGTTAACCCATGATTTTAGTTTAGTTTCCTAATGAAAGGAATCTCTAAAGTCAGTCTGTCCATCTGCTCCTCCTCCTTTACTACTGACAATCCATCATGCCCATTGGCTGGTTTTGTCCTTCCTTTCAGGTTGGTTTTCATCCCAAATATGCTGCTTCAAGTTCTGTCACAACAGGCATCACGTTAGAAGGGTGTTGCGGAGGTTTTTTATTAAGGGATGCAATGAAACCTCAGTCCAGACTAGAGACCAGAGAATACACATAAATGTTATGAACATCCAAGCCATAAAGAGTGCTTTAGTTGGATTTACCATGTTATGAGACACCAGAGAGCCCACGCTGCGGGTCTCTGCACAGACACGTAGGTGTTGCTGGGGGGATGTTCGCCTGTGTGAATTCTCTGATGTCTAATAAAAGTCAGTTCATCCTGCAGCCTTAATATAAAAGTGCCTTATGTTGCTTAGATTCACAGAGGGAAATCTTTTTTGTTCCTTTTGGTATTCCTACTGCTGCTAACCGCACCAAGAGTAGTTTCTGTAGCAGGACCGATGCAGTCTTGTAGGGTCTTCAGAGGCTGGTGTCACCTTTGGGTGTCTTAATCCTTTGCTGGAGCTGGTTGCCACTCTGTGTGGCATTTGGCATTGTGGAGGCAGGGGGGGCCGAGCTGCTGGGATTCAGCATCCTGAAGGTGGGAGCTGGTTAATGCTGTTGGAAACCCCCCCATGCTCCACTGCAGGAAAGCATGATGTGGCAGATGAGCAGCAGAGGGGGAGGAGAACCTGTCAAGCCTGAGTGGTGGGTCCCAGCACCTGGGTTATTACTGGTGCATGGTGGAGGTATATAGCAGGTACCAGGGTGATGTATGGCTTGGACAGACAAACTGTATTTGACAAACTCAGAATTGAAGTGAATCACCTTGTCTGGTGCAGGTTAGAACAGAGATTACCTTGGCTGTGGCGTGAGCCTTGCTGTGTGGCTGGTGCCAGCAAACAGAGATGTGGTGGCCTCCAGGAATGACATTCCTAGGATGCCTGTGTCCTCCTGCAGACCCTGATGCAGTAATGGACCTCCTTCCTCCCCAAACCAGCAACAGCTCCTGGTTTGTGTGTGTTACCAGGGTTCTGGAAGTCCTGGCATGGGTGCTTAGAGCAGCTGTAAGGTAGTCTGGAGGTTATGGTGTGACCAGCTGGGCTTGGTGCTGCTGGTAGATGGGTCCTGCGTGGGTGTGAGATCATTTCATCACCTTATGTCTTGGGGGGAAGGGAGAGACACTGAAAGACGAGCCACCAACTTCCCTGCAGGGATATGATGGGGTGCAAACAGGACTTGACATTCAGTGTGTTCTTGGTGAGCTGCCAAATGTTTGCATATCAGCCTGGCTTTCACTGGTAGGTGCCAATACTTCTTTCCATGCCGGGTTTCCACCAGAGCTTGAATTCTCTGCAGTGTTGGGGGTTTTCCCTCTTTGTTTCTTTTTTTCTTTGGTTCCTTAGTAAGAACACGGCCGAAGCACTGGGAGCCCAAACTAAACCTGTCCATTACACATGACCCGATTAGACGCCATGGTAATAAGCATTTGAATCCAAAGCTAGATTAGGCAGGGAGCAGTCGGAGGCTGGATTTGCATAGCACACATTCCTTTTCCATAGGACGTGTTGGTAAATCTACTGAAAGTGAATTTAGAAAGCCCTGGCATGTGTCAAGTGCTCCTGTTGATGCATGGCTTGCTCTCCTCACTAGGCACTCAACTGGGAAAAAAATGCCTGTGATTGCCTGGAAGATGCTTTTTCTCCTTTCTGCCTGCTCTCACGGCTCGTGTTGCAGTCGATGAGGATGGGTAGCTCGTGCCAGCTCGAAAAATCTGCATTAATGGAGGTTTGAAAGTTTTTGCCTGGAGAGGCAATTACTTCAGGGTGTTTTCTCTTCCTGTGACAACTCTGGCAGCGGTGGAGTGAACCTGGAATTTTCAGGTACCTAAATCCAATTTGCTGCTTGTTCAAGCTTTCGCTGTGATGTTACAAGGTCTCATGCTGGAAGGTGCTGCAAAGATCTGTTATCAAAAAGCCATTTAATTTCCTTCCCCTGTGGACAGCCATAAGACTGTGGATGATCTCAGGGTCAGTCTCTCTTTGAGTTATTTAATTACCGTGTGGTTGGGGCACCCAAGCTGCAGTGTTAATCTGGCGCAATGGGATATGGAGGTCAGACACAGGGGAAAATGTTTTTCACAGTTTAGGTCTGTGGCTGGGCAGCAACCCTGCAGGCTCTCTGCTGTAGGGAGGGGTTTGAGATGGAGGTTCTGAATGCTGGAGGTTCTGAATGCTGGAGGTTCTGGATGTTCTTTTATCTATGAGATGGACATGCTTGTGGGAAGAGCTACGCAGAAAACAGCCTTACCCAGCCTGTCTGGAGCTGACCTCTGACTTGTAACAAAGTGTAGAGCGATGGTACCTTTGTGTGTCTCAGCAGAGCTGCTCTGATGGTGTTGCAGTCCCTGAGCCAGTGGCTTGGCTTTGCTTTTTTTGCAGTCGGGGCTCTGCTTTAGCAAATTGGGAGCCCAGTGAACGTGGCTAGCCCTGTTGAAGCCTTTGCTTGTGTCCCTTGTTGGCATGGGGACAAGGAAGCATGAATTGAGGAACAAGAGATCATGACACTGGGTTTCAAGCTTGATTAGACCTGCTGGGCCCCACTTTGTTATCAGTGGTGTTGTCTGGGCTGTGTTGTACGATCTCACCCTCTGGTGAATAGAAAGCTGCCGCCCTGAGTGGCCCCTATCAGCCAACTCAGTTGCCACCTTTGCTGATAGAGGTGTTTCAGCTTCAAAGCTGCTGAAGGAATGGGGGCGTATTTCTGGGTGTTGGGGATGCACTTTCTCACTGGAGAGCTGGCGGAGCTGTGTCAGTCACATACATCACCCTGGAGCCAGGAAAGGAGGTGAGCTTTGAAGGAATGTCACAAAGCAGTGATCACCAGCGGTGCCTGCAGTCTTTCCAGGGTGGCAGCTCTGAAGAGGTCTGTGCCACCTCCAGGACTCAGGAAACTCAAAGAGGTTCTTCATCGCTTTGGATTGTGAATAAACTGGACTGGTGTTGATGGGGAGAAGTGCTTTCACTTTGCTGGCTGGAGTGGTGGACTCCAACCCCGAGCAAGAGGCCATCTGCTAGGAATTGTGAGCTTGTGTTGTGGTTCTGGTTCACTCAGTAGCTCAGCCCTACGTGGGGTCTTTCTCGCTCTTGCCTCGTGGGATGGGGGAGAGAATCAGACGAGTCAAAGGGAGAAAACCCATGAGTTGAAATAAAGACAGTTTAACACGGAAAGCAAAATCTGCACGCACAAGCAAAGCAAAACAAGGAATTCATTCACAACTTCCCATGGGCAGGCAGGTGTTCAGCCACCCCCAGGAAAGCAGGGATCCATCACGTGTAATGGTGAATTGGGAAGACAAATTCCATCACTCCAGACGTGCCCTCCAGCTTTAAATGCTGAGCATGGCACCAGATGGTCTGGAATATCCCTTTGGTTAGGTGGGGTCAGCTGTTCCAGCTCTGTCCTGTCCCAACTCCTTGTGCACCCCCAGCCTCCTTGCTAGTGGGGTGGGCTGAGGAGCAGAAGAGGTCTTGGCTGTCCAAGTGCTGCTCAGCAAGAACTAAAACACCTCTGAAATAGCTACACAAATCCAAAACACAGCCCCGTACCAGATCCAATGAAGAAAATTAACTCTACTCCAGCCAAAAACCTGCAGAGCTTGGGAAGGGCCAGAACTGGTTGGAGGGCTCTGGAAGGCAGGCAAAGTGGTGGTGTTGAGCCATGGAGCACCTCTGCAGAGAGCAGTGGATACACAGAGGGTACTGGTGGGTTTGAGAGCGTGGTGCTGCACCCCAGCAGCAGTGGGTGACACTGTGGCTCTCTGAGCCCAGGTCATGCCTGTGGTGGCGTCTGGGAAGCTACATCTGAGCTCATGGGTGCATCTGAACTGTGGTTAGTCCCAGATATGTAAACATCCAGTCTGCCCTCCTGCTGCAGATGAGATTCAATTTAAAAAATCAAACACAGTTATCTTCTCTGAGGGTGTCTGAGCCTCTCAGGATCCCCTTGGGTCACTTTTTCAAAGCAGTTCTTTGCAATTGCAAGGTTTTTTGTTTTTTTGTTTTTTTTTTTTGTTTTTTTTTTTTAATGAAAAGGGAGATGATTGTATAAATATCTGCAGGGATGGGAAGCTTATATTGCAAAATGGGCGCAGTGTGAAAACCTGCAAGATGAGAAATCCACTCTGTATATAGCCCTGGCAGGGAGGTGACCACTGTTGCTGTGATATTGCCCCTTTGAGGGGGTTTCCTCACGGAAACATTTGCTCCAGTGGGGTGGAGAGGCTTATTTTTTTAAGCAGTATATAGAGGTGGAGGTTGGTAAGTTGTCTGAATGACTAGGGATGCTATGTATGCCCTATTTAGAGTTCAAACTGTCTGGGGAAAACCAGTTTTGGTTAAATCAATGCACAAAGGAAAAAGTAACAATCCTGTGCACGTACTCAGTGTGTTTAAATTTGGTTTGTATTGATGCTGGTGATGCTGATACTTTCCCGGATTAAGCATTAAAACAGCCTCTATTGATTTTTAAATGCATCCCCTTGGGATATCCAGTGGACTGACATTCCCCTCTGGATGCTCCAGCTGGGGAAGAGGGACCTTCCTTTGGTCCATCTCTGGCAGTGACGTGTTGGGTCACTTAGGTGTGAGCCCTTCCTTACTCCCTGCCCTCTGTGGGAGGCCAGATAATTAGGCAATTAAAACCATGTGCCTCTATTAAGACAGGTCTCTGAATTGCAGGTGGTGGATTTGAGCAGCTGTGCTGAAAACTCGAGTCCTGCTGCCCTGTGGCACAGGGTGGTGCAGCCGAGCTTGTGGTCAGAGCAGGGCTTGTGCCATCAGCTACATTGTGTTGTATCCACATTAAAAAAATATAACCAAGCCTTCCAATTAACCGCTCTTGCCGTGCACGCCTGCTCTTCTTTATTATGTTTAAATGCAAACAGTCTTCCAGTGAAGTGAGATTAAAAGTTGCTGTTTTTTCTCCCAGGCTGGGTGGGAGCGTCGCGCTGGAGCTGTTGGGATCGTGTTGTGCTTGATGTGAGCTCACATTGTTTTCCCCTGTTCATCTGCTGAAGCACAGGGAGGTATCAGTGTCATAGTGGAAGGAAAGCGGCCAGTGGGCCTTTTCTGCCATTAGACATATTTATCAAAGCATTCTTTGATAAATAAATACCCCGGGTTTGTACTTTAGGGGGAAAAAAATCACTCTGGCTTAACATCAGGATTTAAAACCTTTAAAAGGAAATCAGCATTGCAGATGGGTAGGCACTCTGAGGGTTCTGACGAGTGTGTTTTGTTTGCTTTGGGCACCTTCTGGACTGCAAGTTTAATGACATCTTGAAGTTTAATGATATTTACCCATCAGGGGTCCCTACTGGGAAGGACTCCACCCAGTTTCCATTTGGAAAGAGAAGGAAACCAGCTTTCTGCTCACCACAAAATACATGAACACCTGTGGTTTCAGTAGCCTCACCATCAGCACGGGTAATGCTAAAAATCTCCAAACACAACCCAAAATGAGCTTTACAGGACTCAGCCAGTAGCTCCTTGTAGCCTTGTTGTGGTGGTGGCCCCATGGCAGATGTTGCCGTGCTGATGGACTGGAAGCATTTGCTGGGAACCTCCAGTTTGTGAAGCCAAATTAAAAGGTTTCAAGAGAGGAAAAACCTGCCTGCCTTCCCCCCTCGGTTTTATACTTGGAGAGCCCGTCTCACCCTGGGAATTACTGTTGAAATGGGGAGCAGTGAAATGGAAAGCTCAGTAGTGAGGCTTTGCATACGATAAATCACAGTCACAGCGCAAATATTCATTGGAGGAGCAGGGCGTGAGGCTGAGGGAATGAAAAAAAGGAGGAATTAAAATAAAGGAAGGTTGATTGAACTATTGTTCTGCAGGAAAAGGCTAATTGGCAAACAAATATCCTCCTCCAGTGGGAAATACAGCTCCTCTCTCCTCGCTTGCCAGGCTGGTGAGTTTATATTAACAGCCTTTGCATCGTGAAAAGAACTTGTGATATCTGGGCTGGGCTTCACAGCTGGTATTATCACCTTCTGGAGGTGTGTTGTGCTTTGCATGAGCGTTTTCCCTCAGCTGGGGCCAAAACCAGCGATGGAAACGGAGTGGGGCTGGATGGTGCTCGTGTTTGTATTGGGTGATAGGAATGGAGCCCGGGTTAAGGAGGATGCTCATCCCTGAATCCTCAGCAGGGCTGTAGGAGCCCCCTGAGCTGCCCAGGGGGTCTTGCATCCCTCCCTCTTGTCAGGTGTTGTCCTTGAGGGGTGCCTGAACAAGGCTTGGCATCACTCAGCCCGGACACCCTCCAAGGATCCCTGAGAGAGCAGGTTCAAATGGCAAAGGAGGAATTCTGTGAGGCTCTTCTCTGCAAGGTTTCAGGCTTTCAGGAGAGCCCCGGGTCAGTGCTAATCCATTCCCACGTGTAACCTCGAGTCTGAAAGGGCCTTCTCTGCCCCTTTGAGCCCCTCCACAATGCAGGCCTGACAGCTGCCGCCCCAAAACAAGAGGGGGTGGGGGCAGCACTGGGGGGGACGGCCCCTCCCACTACCTTTCCTTTCTGTTCCGTTTCTCTCTGCAGCCTTCTGAAGCCGGGGAGGGCAGGGGACTGCCCCAGCATCCTTCCTGGAGAGCCCCCTGCCTTCCTGGGAAGTCTCTTGGACAAGTGTTGTGCCCGGGTTACAGGATGCAAATCATTCAGTATCTTTACAGGACCAATATGTGACTTGAAACCTCTTTCTTCCTCCCATTGCCCGCCCACCCTGCTTTTTTGGTTTGCTTCTGAAAAAGAAAGGACCACAAATCCACCTGGCTGCTGGAAAAACAGGCATGTGTGTGTCTGTAGAATTGGGTCATTCAGGACTCTAGTGAGTATTAAGAAATATATGTATTTTTATATAGGTTCCCAAACTGGGTCTTGTCTGTGGTTCCATGGTTGTTGTCCTTGTTCCTGAAATAAATGGCATTTGCCTGAGCTGATCTGCTGAAGCTCCTGTAAGAAGCAATCTGGAGTGGCTTGGAGGTACCAGTGCCGGCGCTCAGCTCATCCCTGATCAAATTTACCCTTTTAGTGGAGAACTTCTGACCTCCTTTGGTGTTACTGCATCACTCACGGTCTGTATGACCGGGAAACTTCCAGCAAGGTTTGTTTTTTAATCCTCAAAAGCTAAACAAAGTTTTTCTCCAGCAGCATCTTCCCTGGATATGTGCACTGAGCTGTGCACGATGTGGGGTACGGGGCTGCGTGGGGATCCCTGGGCCAGCTCCTGATGTGGGAGGATAGATGCTGCAAGCCCTCAGCACCTTCTCCTTGCATCCAAGCTTATCTCCATGCCCTGGGACGGATGTGGGCCTGCAGCACACCATCAACCCTCTCCTGCTCCAGATTCTTTTTGCTGGCTTGCCAAAGCGAGCGGCGCTGCTCCGAGGATTGATGTCACTTGGAGAGCGTTAAGACTGATCCCGTCTCACCCTGCTGTGCGCCACACTCTTCCCCCTTAAAACTGGATTACAGAGGCAACGGCCTGTGTGCTTCCCTTGGCAGGGAGCTCACTCGTGTGCTGGAGAGGTGACTGGCAAGCTGAGCAGGGATACTCTCGCAGCGCGGTGGAGGTTGTTGCTCTTTTCCCTGAATAGCATCGTCGACACCTCCAGGTGGGAGCCCCATGCAGACAAACAAAAAAAAAAAGTCTCTACCAACACTTTTGCTGCTTTTCATAGGTGAAAGTTTTAAGTGGAAAAAGGAGGGCTTTTCTGGTGCGTTACAAATTTGTGAAACTGTTTTTTTCTCTTCACTGGTGAACACATCAGTGTTTGCTGGCTCTGTGAATAAACTGGTCTGATTTTTCCTCCTGCACCCTGAATGCCACCATGGAGCCCCCCAAAGCTCGTCTGCCCTTGAGCAGAGCAAAATGTTTCCTTGCCAGACAGCAGGACCAGATGTCTGCTCCAGGATGTGACAAATGCCACAATTAAAGGAAAGAACAGAAAGAGGAGGTGGCACATTTTAGGTGAGCATTGGGTTTTTGGCAGATGGGGCTTTCCGTGAGCGAGCTGAGAGCCTGTGGCTGCAGCCAGCTCCAGTCAGCATCAGGGGCGGTGTGCTGGTGGCTTTGGGGTAGCCTAAGCAAAGTTTGGAGATGCAACACTCTGTTGGGTTCATAGAGTATAACAGGGTTTCTGGGAAGAGGAAGGAGGACCTGTGGTAATTCAGGATTTGGCGGATGTATTTATAAATCCGTGGAACCCAGGTCTTTGAGATTTGCTTGCGCTGCGAATTACGGCTCTTGTGATGCAGTAGTGATGAGTCAGGATCCTCCTGGCAGCTGCATCACTGGAAGGGTCCTGTCCCCATCCGCTTTTATAGCTGCTGCGTTGAGGGTAGGTGGATGGAGAAAAGGCAATCATCGAATAGTTTAAAGCCTTTTAACCAAGTGTTTTGGGGTTTTTGCCCCCCTCTGTCGATATGCACAGATTTCCACCAAACGTAAGCATTCCTCTCCTGTACAATCTGTGCCCAAAAACAGCTTTACACTGGAGAAAGGGGGTTTTGGAAATCAGCATGGGAGTTTCTGGCTGAAAATTTATCCTGGTTTCTTTAAATGGGAGCAGCTGCGTTGGGATGTCAGCACCATGCTCAGCACGGGATCCCCCCGGAGGTGCTGGGGATGGGCTCAGGTCCTTTGAGCTTCTGTGTTGGAAGGAAGGTGGCTCCTGCTTAGGGGAAGGCAATCCTGTATCTGAGCATTTCATCCATGCAAGGGCTCAGTGTCAAACCTTTTATTTTTAAAATTGAATAATGCTTAGACCGTCCTCATTAAGAAGTGTTTCTTTACACCAGACTTGGTGCAAACATGAAACGGGGCAGGGCTTCTCACTCTTGAGGGGAATGAGCCCAAATGCCGCCACTTCATCAGGTGGGCAGAGCACCATGCACACGCTTCTGAGGGGTCACAATCAGGACCAAATCCAAGAAGAGGTCAGGTTACTGAGCAGAGCCAAGGAGGGTGCTGACTGTCTATGGTCTATAAGCTGAAAAACCAAAATGTGCCTGGGAAAGGCTTTGATGCTTCTCAGGGGATGCCACAAACGCGCAGCCGGTCTGAAAAATGCTGTGGGAGCATCCAGTTATTGCAGTGGAGGTCTGGACATGACTAACAGTGGGAGGAAAATCATGCAGAATTGTTTAATTTAAAAAACTTACTTAGTGGGTTTGATGTGTACCCAGCACCGTGCCCTGGGCTGTGTGTTTATATTCAGGGGGAGAATCGCCAATGGAGGATGCAGCCTTGCTCACTGGTGGGATGTGACAAGCACAGGGTGCAGTGTGTGGGGTGCCGAATTTCTGCCTTCTGCATGCTGTAAAAAGGGGTCCAGGAGATCTGGCTCTAGCACTAGTTGGGGTGACAGTGTCTTCCAGAAGTGCTTGCTGAGGCAAACCACCTCCCAACCATCGCCAGCCAAGGAGACCACTTTGCAAAGATGGAAGAGAGTTGGGATATTTCTGTCAGTCAGGAGCATCCCAGGCTGTGCCAAACCTCTGTGGGGTGTGGGGAGGCAAAGCTTGGCATGGCCCAAGATGCCAAAATCAGTCGGGGCTCTGCAGAGGTGGTCAGTGAGTGCTATTATATTTGCACAAAAACACTCCCCACACTTTGTGCAGTGTTCTGGAATAAAGCTCCCTGTTGAGAGAGAGCTCAGTCAGGACCTTGCATCCTCATTTTGGGAGGGGATGGGAGGGGAGCCAGAAACACAACACGCTAATATTCATATTTGAGGATTTAGCTCCTGGCTCCTGGGTGGGTTTGGAGGAGGCGGGTGTGAAGGGGAGCGTGTGCTCTCCTTTGCATGTGTTTGTACCCTTGTTGGGTATTTTTAGGCTGCAGACCGCAGTGCTGCAGTACCAGTGCTGGCTTCAAACCAGCTTGTTGGGGCATCGGTCACAGACAGGCTTTGGCAGCACGTTGCTCCACGCAGTTTAATTTAGCTTGCTGAGGAGGCTGTTGAATATGCAAGTGGTAATTGCTGCTCTCCTTTCCTTAAAGCAAAGGCGGAAGCGACACCGGGGTCCAATTTTCTCCTAATGACTGATTTCATTTAAACGCTGCTCAGGGCAATGTAGGCTTGATGCCTTTTTTTTTTTTTTTTTTTNTTTTTTTTTTTTTTTTTAGGGCTAGGGAAAGCTAAACTTGTACCTCTGTGCATCACTGAGCCCATGGCCTCTGTCTTGCATGGAGACCTCAGTCCATCCTGATTGTATATGTGGGCTAAGCTACTCCTCATCCTCTTCTCCCTGAGTTTCCAGGCTGAGCCCATCACACACACACGTTTCCACCCTTGTTTCTGTGAAAGCAAAGTTGTTTGGGAGTGATTCAGCCCCACCACTCCTGCCTTGGGATTTGGGATTTGACTGTAAGTTCCCTCAATGACCCTTCCCATCCTATCTTCCCTGGCTCTGTACATACAGGGGCAATTAAACCTAATTTATTCTGGCCCGTTCAATAGAAGAGGCCAGAAGGCACCATTAGATCACAATCTGACTTAAATTTATTGATCTAATTAGCGGTCAAAGGTACAAGCAGGAGGTGGGGGCAGGACACTTAACATATGATGCTGTGTAGAACTTGTCCCTTCTGTTCTCCTTAACGCAAGCCTCCAGATTGCCAGGGGCTGCTGTTTTTTCTCCTTGAATAACCAATTTCTGTAGGATTTGCAGGGAAGGAGAAGGCTGTGTAGCTGGACTTTGTTCTG
The DNA here is from genome assembly GCA_013399855.1 of Oxyruncus cristatus. Classification (NCBI taxonomy): domain Eukaryota; kingdom Metazoa; phylum Chordata; class Aves; order Passeriformes; family Cotingidae; genus Oxyruncus; species Oxyruncus cristatus. Next base: position 856,323 of record VXAY01005172.1, on the reverse strand, counting down.
ACGATGCAATCTGCGCTGTCTGCAGCTCCCAACGACCTGCCAGGGAGCTGTGTTTTGATTTTGATCCATCATGTCAATGAATATTCATCAGACTTCTGAAGGTTTAATGCTATTTGCCTGGTAGCTAACATATTCTCTCTCTAACCTTTTTTTAGCCTTGGTTGCTAATAATCTACAGCCCACTCAGCCTACATTATAGGGTGATTTGGTTTTTTAAATTGTTTATAGATGAAAATGAGGAACCTCAATAGCTCCAGAACTGGAAGCAGCTCAAAAATACCTTGTCTTGGTTGCTACATGATTGTCTGCTTTAAAACCCAAAATAAAACCTTGCCTTTTGGTCTGTCATTCAAACTCCTCGTAGAACATTGTCAGGAGCGTGTATCTCTGAAGAGCAGGTGTTGTTCTCATAAAAGCTTTCCATACATTTCTGTAAGCCCAAGTCAGAGCTTGTAACGTAGCAGCAGGTTTCAAGGACGAGGTTGACGCGGTGTTGAAAAGGGGATGGAAAATGCTCCCTGGAAGAGGAGAAATGGGTCTGTTTGCTCCAGACCAGCTGCAGGAGCAGGATCAGGCTCTGCTTTTGGAATAGTGTGGCTGTACCTGTGGACTTGCAATCACCAAGTAACCAAACTTTGCACAGCTGAGGAAACGTGGGTTGGGACGGAGCTCCTGTGCCAGGCACAAAACGCTGGGCAGCCACCAGCATCTCCCGTTGTGCGCTGTCCCCTGTGGCTCTTTAAAACCCAAACCTTCAGTATTTTCCTCCACATTGGAGTGAAAGAGGTCTGTGTGCCTTTGGCTTTTCGTTTCCCTCCCTTCTTTAGAAAAAAACTCCCCAGCAGGTCCCAAAACCCTCCTGACGCTGAAGGGATGCCAGCAGGCTGCTAATGGATTTGCTGCGGTGTTGGCTGCCGGGGAGCCGTGATGAGAGAGCTTTCATGGCAGCTGAAATTCCTCCAGTGGCTGCATATTTCTACATCCGAGATGGAAAAATGTGAAATGAGATTTGGGGCCATTCAGGAAGGGGGACCCACTGGACTGGGCACAGAGCAGTTGCACAGCGTGGGATTATCCTGCGTGAAGACCCAGTAGCTGTTTCCCATCATTCGTGCCTCAGCAGATGATTACACCATGTGCTAAAAACATGCCATGGAGATAATTTCAAGGGTTGGATCCTCCATTAAAGTGCTGTGGGTAGAGCCTGAATTTTCTGCAAGGTCCCTATTTTGAGAGGGCAGTGTTTGCCATGCTATGGTGGTGCAAGGTCTGACTCCTAGTCTACCCTCAGCCCTGGCTCTCGACAGGGCACAACAGCTGTTTATTTGGGTGTATAAATCCATAGTTGGAGGGAATGGTTAGCTCCAAGGAGATCAGACACTCCTCTCCAAATGCTGACCTTTTTTCCCCCGAGTCTCTTCATAGCTTTGTTAATAAATCTGAGTCATCCATATTTCAACCTTCTGCGTTAACCTTGGCTGTTTGTCCCGTCTCTTAACATCCCAGCGTCTTGTTTTGCGGAGGTAAAATATGTGGGTGTGTAGCTTTTTAAGACAAATGTTTAGGCTTTTTAAAAATTCCCTACTTTGCTGGTTGATTTGTCTCGTTAGAGTGTTCCTCCTCCATCCTCATTCCTTGTAGGCGGCCCTCCTCTTGTGTCGTTGTCTTGAGAGTCCCAGTTTTGGGGCAGTATTTGCCTGGTCCTTGCTGTTATCAGTCACTCAGGACACGTGACTCCTGCCCTTTGCTCCCAACCTGGTTTTCAGAAATCAGCAAAACCCAAGCAGCCGCTGGTGTGAGCGATGCCCGACGTCAGCACCGCGTAGGAAAATCTGAGCTACCGGCACCGTGTGATTTTTATCAGCTGAAGTCGCGTCTTGTAAATATTTACTGGAATTTCAAGTAGGGTTTATCTAATTAAGGCCAAGTTAAACTTTCCATGAAGAAGAGCCGCCCTACCGGTGGTTTGCTGGTGGATGTTTAGGGGCACGTTTAAGAGCTGGCGGATGCGTGCAGGATATTTTCTCAGCTCTGCTGCTGTCCGTGGCTTGGGGCATCATGTGCCACACGAGGTCTTCAAGGACTGAGTCACCCATGGTGGGAACCTGGTGGCCCCAAGCACATCCAGCTGTTCCTGGCAGCAGCCTCCGAAATGTGCCATACCCCTGGAATGAGGGAGCGTGAGGTGGGGGTATGACACAGGGTCTGGCCTGGCTGCTGTGGCATGGGGAGGTTGGTGCAGACTTGCTGGGATTGGCAGCAGTGGTTTAGCCCAGGGCTCCTCATCCCACGGGAGCGGTGGCGTGACCCCCCTGCCGCTGCCAGCTCTGGCACAAGGCGAAGCAAATGCATCTTTTTAATTCGCGTGGTCGTCAAGGTTGCCAGGACTGTAAACGTCAAATCTGAGCAGAAATATTTGGCACGAGAACCGTCTCCGCTCTTCCCCTCCGTGCCGAGCGCGTGGGTGGCTCGATTCCTCCTCCCCTCCGCGGGACGGGAGCGCAGCGCTGCGGGGCGGCTGCTCCAGCCTCCTCTCTTCTCTTCCCTGCAGGATCTAGTGCCCAGGAGGGAGGGACGCAGAGGATCTTGGCCATGGCCCCGAGGAAGAGGAGCAGTCGGGGGATCTCCTTCATCTTCTGCTGCTTCCGCAGCAGCGACCACCCCGAGATCACGTACCGGCTGCGCAATGACAGCAGCTTCGCCCTGCAGACCATGGAGCCCTCGCTGCCCATGCCGCCGGTGGAGGAGCTGGATGCCATGTTCACCGAGCTGGTGGTAAGTAGGATACTTTTTAGTTTTGGTTTTTTTCACTCTTTGCAGTCTCCCCAGCCTTAGCTTGGAGTTTTCAGGCAAACTTGGGCGCGAAGGGAGCGTCAGGGGATGCTGTTGCAAGCGGTGTTGTGCTGAGTGTTGAGCTCTGCTCCTCCCTGAAGTCCTGCCAGTTTGGGGTGGTTTCTCTTTCTCATTAGAAGGCCTTAATTTCTTAGAGCAGAGGTTAGGTCTCTAATGGGGGGAGTCCCAAGCTGGTAAAGCAGGTTATAACCCTGTAGGTGCAAGGAGACTTTACTTGCTGAGCACTCAGCCTCGCAGAAATCCTCAGGTGTGGGCTAAATTGAGATTTGTGAAGTCAGGATATTGTTTCTTTACCGCTCAGTTCCAAAACTTGGAAAGACACAGATCAACAAAAAAATTGAAAGCCAAAAAAACTTTAGTTTTCTCTAATTAAAAACATTTTGGTGTGATATGTTGGTTAGTGTTCAACTTCGAGTTGATTCAGCGTGGAAATGGGATTTCCCTGCGGTGCTTGGATGCATAGAGGGAGGTGGGAGTTGTGACGCTGGTCGGTCACACCTGATGGTATAGCACATCCCATTAGGTGCCAGGCAGCATGGTTCTGGTGAGCCAGGCCTCTTGGTAGAAGAGAGCTCCAGGTTGTATTATAGAAGCTCGTTTTGCCCAGACATCCTTCTCCATGGGCAGGAGGAGATGTCTGGCAGACCGGAACACCAGCACGGCACAGTGGGGATGAAGGAGGACTCTTCTTGCAGCAGTCCTGCGAACTACCACTGGTCAGGTGCAGTGACTGCCTCTGTCCCGTGTTATTCTCCACTGGTAACTTGGCCAAATCAGATTTTCCTGGGGAAATTCTTTCCCATGGATCACTCTGGCTCGGTGTCACCAGCCAGGCTGAAAGAGGCATCTGTGCAGGAGGCTCATGTGCTGGAGCTGCACCAAGCCTGTGGCACCTCAGCTCAGCTCAGTATTGTCCAAGCACCAAGGCATGCCCTGGGATGGACTGGTTCCTTCTGGGACTGCTGGGCTCCTGCCTCGCTGCACAGCAAGGCAGGAGCCCAGCAGTCCCAGCTGGAACCAGTCCATCCCAGGGCATGCCCTGGTGTGGCCCTTCTGCTCTCCAGCCCCTTGCTCTGTGCTGCTGAGATTTTTACTTTTTTCCCCCCAGCTAAGGGTGAGAAAAAGGCTCGGAGGCAGCTGCTGCTCCAGGCATGCTGGCAGCAGGAGCCACGCTGGCTCCCTGGGGACTGAGATCATGTAGGGAGAGGGACAACGGGTGCCCACCATGCTCCTGTGCAAGCAGCTGCAACCCCTGGCTGCCCAAAAACACTCAACAGGCAGATTTTGACCCAAGCCAGCACCAGGTGGGAGGTAGGGTGAAGCCAAACTCTGGCCCCATGGGCACCGGAGGGCAGATCCCCATTCAGGGGAGTGAAGTTGCAAGTCCCCCCTCCTTACAACAGCTCCTTCTTGCTCTCAGTAACCTGTTGGTGTCGGGTATTAAATTTCAGCGTTAGTTAAATGGTTTGGAAGGCATCCCACTGTTCCTGTATAAATCCACTGTGTAACATTTGGAAGAGAGACAGAGAAAGCACTCAGAGGTGCTGGGCTGATCTTTACGCCTGCGGGAACCCGGTGCCACCCGCCCCATCGTGCTCAACCATCCGGGGTGGGATGGCTTGTGCCTGCTCTGTGGGACTGAGGCTCCCTCCAAAGTCCTTGCTTGTCTCAGTCAATTGGGTTGAGGGAAGTCAGAGGGGTTGGAGGGAATCCGGAGGCTTTGCCAGTTGGAGTTGATCCTTGGCCAACTCTTCTCTTGCAGCTTAATAGTGACTTTTCTGCCCCATTTGTTCCTTTAGGGACTCAGAATGTCAGGGATGGAGGATATCAGGCTGGGGATGGAGAGTATCTTTGGGGACATTGCAGCAGAGTGTTTGGTCACCTGGATGGACAGTCCTTCCACAGACACCAACAACCAAGCAGGATCCTTGCTCTGCAAATCCCAGCCTGCTGCTTACATTAGAGGGCAAAATCTTTCTTTTTGGAGCCATCCTGCAAAATATTCTTCGGGCTTTGTGTGTTTTTAAGTGTACCTGTTTGTCTGAGGCAGGAAACATCCGTAGCATGAGAAATCAGTGATTGTCCCGTGCCAGCGGCAGAGGATGAGGGCCTGAGCTGCAGAGGGACATGGAGCAGCTGTGACTCCAAGGTCAGCTAAAGGCTTGGGCTGCTCTCCCGGTGGCTGTTTTTTGGCCTGCTTTATGTTAGGTGGACACTTTAGATTTTAATTAGAATAGGTAAATAGAATAGTTATTGGTTGGGGCATTATTCAGTGGCCATGGAAGGGTTTTTCAGGAGGAACAACGGGAAAACAAATGGGATGTTTTCTGGGGATTTTTTTTTTTCCCCCCCTAGGTACAAAATGTAGCAATTAGCCTGTAAGAAATGCCTGCTATTCCTCCCAGGCTGCAGGGATGACGCTCCCTGTCCCAGCCGTCCGTATGCAGCAGTTTGGGGCTTTTCCCTGGCTCGGGTCAGAAGCAGATGTTGTTGCTGTGGTCAGTGACTGATCACCACTTCCTCCCGGAGGACCCTTTTCCCTTTCCCTTCCTTTCCCCTCGCCTGGGCTGAATGGGTTTTGTTGGAGTATTGTTGGGATGTCGCTCAAGCGGGCACCGGCCCCGTCTGAAAGGCTTTTCTTTGTCCTCTGTCCTGCCGGGGCTCCGGCCAGGCTCAGCCACCCAGGGAGGAGCAGGTGCTGGCAGAGAGGCACAAACAAAAGCGGGGTATTTCAGTGAGATTTACTGATTTGCAGCTCCTTTGGCTGGGACAAGGCTTTATGATTTTGTGCAGCTTTCCTTGCGTCGACACTGGTGTGTCCTGCCGGCTCTGGGTCGGCGGTGTTTGCTTCCTTGTGCAGGGGTGTGGTACCTGCCAGGCACATTCATTGGATTTAAGGAGTTTCAGCAGCCATCAGTCCTCCCGTAGGACACATCAGGAGGATGGCTGTGCCATGGGGCTGCTCAGCCCTGGTGACGAGGAAACCTGGGGTTGCACGAACTGCCAGCGAACCAAGGGAACAAAGCCGTGCCATCTGCCACAGCTTCTTTCAAGAGGCTCCTGCGTATCCAGGCTAACAATACAGCATTTCTTCAAAGGCTGAAATCTTGCTTGCACGCTCAGAGAAAGCACTTGCAAAGCTCCACATAATGGTGCCATATGGTAGACCTTGCTGTAACAATCCTCTCTATTTTCCGCCAGCAACTAGACTTTCCACCAGATGGGTAAATGACTGATGTCCTTTATATCTGCTTAACACTCCTTGTCACCCTGAGGTTTGTAATGAAAACGCTCTGTGTGTGGTGCTGTGCATGGGCCCCGTGGGACATGCGCCGGGCAGGGGGGTGGAATGGCTTGGTTTGGAGAGGGTGCAGGAGCCCCTCACTCTCTTCACAGTGAGGTTGGGTCACGGCAGCATCTCCATCCCAGCAGTATTGGGGAGATGCTCCGGTGACTCCTCAGGTAGCTTGGATGCTCATGGAAGCTGCTGAGCCTGCTGTGGGCTTGCTTGCCCCTGAAGCACGAGGTGCTGCCTCTCCCTGGTCCCACACCTTGCTCCCAGCCTGAATCCCTGCAGTCAGAGGAATGGGCTCAGAGGAGATGCTGCCCCAGACGCTCCTCAATCCTTGTCCTCTCCAGGCTTTGAGGAAATTCCATTTACTTCTCCCGATGGGGCTTCTCAGACTTTTCACCCCTGACTTAGTGATACAGAAGAAATTAGAGCAGTCACCATCTAGCCCTAGACCTGTATCCTACCTGTGATGTGCAGCAGCCCGTTTTTAACCTATGCAACCAGAGTAGGTAACCTTCTCTGTCCCTCCACCCAGACTCCAGCAACTGATAAGTTTTCAGAGACCTGGAGAGGTGGCTCCAGGCTGTGCAGTGTCTTCAGCTCCCCAGGCTCAGGATGGGAGCAGGCCCTGGCCCACGGATCTGCTGGAGGGGAGATGCTCACACATGGTCTCCGAAGTGCTGGGCTTTATGCCTTCCCCTCCCGCGACGTGGAAGGCTGCTGTATCCCTCCCTGCTGCTTTATGAAGTAGTGGAAACTTGGGAGCCTGAGGAACAATAAAAAGGTCTCTGGCAGCTCATAAGATTTATCACAGCATTTGTTTTTGTTGTACTTGGGGCAACTGATGCCTTTCGTCCTCGCCGCTCTCTGGATGCTGTGAGGGGGGAGATAGGAGATAGCATCAGTGACATTAATTCTGTTGCCTTTGAAAAGCTTCATGATGGGCAAGCGGGTCTGTGGCTCACCAGTGCTTGGGTAGAATGCTCCATGTGTAACTGCCCCACGGAGCCATGCCATCCCTTCCTCTCAGCATGCCAGGATGATTGCTGTTTTCTCTGCTGCTTGAACAGGGAGCGGAGAACAGTCCCAGCGTGAGGAGAAATTGGTGGTGCAGTCGGCGCGGGCGCTGTTACGTGTCAGTAACAGCACCAGGTTGGGAGCTCAATGTTAGTGATATCCAGTTGTACTTAGGAACTTCAGTAATGTGCTTTTCCCCCGGTTTCTAATCCAATAAGGAGAAAGTATGAGGTTTTGGGCCTTGCAAAACAACACGGCTTTTAAGTAGCAGCTGGGGGATCAGCTGCAAAGCCAAGCTTTGCATTTCATGCTTGCAGGTCAGCTGTCGTGTTTTGCTGCCTGGTCCTTGCAGCACTAAGGACTTCAGGATTTTGAGAGCCATTTAATGGTGACCAAAGCCATTTCCCACATATCTACAAAGAAAAGCATGTGGTTGGTACCCAGAAAAAAAATTACAATTGCAATAGCCCTCGAGTCCTGGGCAAACTACCCCTTCCTGCAGAGTCTGTCCAGGGCCAGACACTCAGTGTGAGGTTCCTGATCCCCATCCCACTGCTGTCTCCCAAGAACAAGCTCCCTCGGCTTATGAATCACTTTTAAGGAGGAAAACCAAATGATTGAGTAATGCCTGCTTTTAAATTCACTCTTCAGGGAACCACGTGCCATACAGACACTTTTACTGGGCTGCCCAGGTTCTGCTCTTTAGATGTGAACAGCCTGGACCTGCCACGCTCCCGTCCCAGCCCGCTGCTCGCAGTGCTGGTTTTCATCACCTGGTGGAGTTAACACCCTCAAAGATAATCTCCTAAATGTATGTTTTGATAGGTAAGCATCTGATAGAGAAGTTGCACACCTACTTGGTGAGAAAATAAGGGTTTTCTGCCTACGTGGGTTCCCCGGAACTGAATGAAGCAATCCACCGAGGAACGCTGTATTTCAGCTGAAACACTTCTTTAACTGCAGTATCTGTTACAGCTGCAAACTAGTGCGGGGGTTTGCCCAAAAACTGTGTTGTTCCCAACTCCTAATTTTACAAAGGAGCCGTGTTATAGCACAGTGTGAACCCCAGCTGAAGGCAGAGAGCACATAAGGAACCCCTTTGTTTCCAGGAGAAGTACAACTGAAGTGAAAAAATTATATGGTCTACCTGCTAAATGCTTTCCACTTTGCACTTCGTAAAAGAGGAGGCCACATCCCTGGGAGGTGCCTGGGCAGCTCATTCGGTCACGCATCGGTGACCTTAATTGGGGCATTAAGGTTTTTTTGGCTGGCACTTGCTCCAAGTGTTTCTGGCACAGGTCACCATGGAGTCCCAGACCCTTTGGATGGGGAATTTGCTCCAGCAGCAGTCTTCTTCCTGACTGCTCAATGGTTGGGTGGTGGTGTTGGAGGATTATGAGAAGGATTGAGTAGCACGTGAGTTCTGATTTATCATCAACCTCAGCTGGAAGCGTTCCTGCTGGGAATAGTCTGTGCCTGCCTTGTATCCATTTGCAGATACAAATGGAAGCTGTTCCTACCACTGGAGTATCTGCTGCTGGCAGAGTCTGGGTGTTCCTCAGCGTGGGAACATCACCAAGGTCAGGTTTTGGCAGCTGAAGCTTTGTACAGCCCTGCAGGCAGGATCCTGACTGAGCCCCCCAGTGAACCTAATTCCCATCAGCTCCAGTGTTCAAGTCCATCCTGTTACTTACAGGGATCAGCTTCCCTTTCCCTACAACACCCAACATCTATAAGCCAGTCTAATGCCTGGTTTGCACTAGGCATCCTGCTGGATGTCAGACCTCGAAATTATAGAAATCACAGGATGGGTTGGAAGGGACCTGTAAAGATGATCCCATTCCAACACCCCTGCCATGGGCAGGGACACCTTCCACTAGACCAGGTTGGTCCAAGTCTCATCCATCCTCTGTCAGAAATCAGCTCCTGTCAGGGGGTCCCTGCTTCGCACCTGAGTAAGGTCTTTAAAATGTCTTCAGGATGCCAGGTGTGACTAAAGCCAGGGCTGTGGGGGAATTAGGATCACTAGTCCCACCCAGGCCACCTGTGTGCAAGGAGTCCATTTCCATCTTCCACTGCTCATCAGCATCAGGCTGTAGCTGGCTTCTGCTTCCCGTGGCTGTGTCTTTTGGATCCCACACACACAGTGGTACATCACGGGAAACTTTCAGGATCAAGTTGGAGTGGGGCTTTGCAGCCTCTTATTCCCATGCAGTGCCCTTTTGAAGCCCTTCCCAGGGCATTATCTGGAGAAACCTTGGCATGGTTTAGCCCCAGACCAACCATACACAGCTTCCTTACATGAGACATCACATCCAAAGCCACACTTGACCTGTTGGCTGCACTGCCAGCTTCAGTAGCTCTCAGGGGTGCCAACAGCAGAGGCAGTATCTAAAATCTGACTGAAAAGGGAGCTGCTGCCTTGGTTCTCTAAAATAGGTGAGAAACTCACATCTGAAATACTATTTGTTTGCCAGCTCTGTGCTTTATTGGTAGGAGGTGCATCCACCAAAGGACGGTCATCCCCAGCTCTGGTTGATTTGATTTAATCCATTTTAGCTATCACTGTAGTAAATAATGGGCTGATACACATATTTTTTTGTTGTTTTCGGGGTTTATGTGTGACTGTGTGGAAAAAGTGTGCTGGTGATGCACCTGCAGGGCTTCTAGATCTGAGAGTGCTCTGCAGGGTAAAAAAAACTCAGTAACTCAGGCTGGAAAAGTATCCTGGTTTAATTAAAATGGGAGAAAGGTTTTCCAGATGAGGTCGGTGAAAAGGTTACAGGAGGCCAAGCTCAATAAATAAAGTGGAAAAAAAAGCATATATGAGGTTGTAGATACATATCACAACAAAAAAGAATTAGAAGCCTAAGTAGATACTCGTCTTAAAATACACCAGGATTAAAAAATATAAACACCTTTAAAACCTTTAGCCTATTAAAATAATTGATTGAATCAAATAATATTAAAGCATCACATGCTGTCTTGCCTCAGTTAGGTGTTTGAACTGATGGGAGCATGAACCAGCTGCAGCTGGAGTTTATTGAAGAGCTAAATCAGCTCTTGATGGCCATAATCTTTCTGCAGAAGAAGGAAGGAATACATTTTTTATTTATGTCTGTCCGATGCTTTCAGGTCAATAACTGAGCAGGGTGGATTAGGATCTTCTCTAGTATGGGACTAAAAATTGAGTGTGGGAAGAGGTTGACTAGGCATAGGCACTTTGAAGTGCTTCCACGTTATTCCTCATTGCTGCTACTCGTTCCCTTGCTGTAAGCAATTTCCTTTATTCAGGAAATTCATTACATGATAAAGGCAAAATGAATAATAATCTTCTATCTGTTATGCTTATTCATTAAGAAATATGAATAGTTGATTTTTGTTCATGTTCCGTAATTGCAGCTGCAGGTTCTCGTGGGTGAATTAAAAATACACAGTGATAATATTAGCAGGGGTTGGTTTGTCTGAGGGGCTGTTTCTAAGCTCTAGCGCTAGGCAGGAGGCGTTTTTATTACTAATACTAAAAATAAAAGACTTTTTTTTAAAAAAAACTGATATAAATCTGCATACACTGAGAATTCTAATTGCCCAGATAAAGCTGCAGCTAAGAGGAGCTCCTCCTGCGGCACAGGATGCGTGTGAAGGCGGATGCTTGTTTGCACTGTAACAGCCACTGATTAATATGTCTTACTTTTCAAGAAAACAGCTTAAAAATAAAATAACGAGCTAACTTCGGTGTGTTCTGAGGTCTGCTGTGTGCCAGTTGCAGGGCTGGCAGGGGCAGGAAGGCAGCTCCTCCACCGGCCGTGCGGGCAGTGCCGTCCCACGGCGGAAGAAGATTAGATGTGGAACGGGGGAGAAAATGCTGATTGCCATTTCCCTTGACACCACAGCGTTCTGGGGTAAATCAAATTGATGAACTTGGAGAAGAATGCCTGGAAGAGAGTGAAAAAGTGATATGACCCCTGAGAAAGGAAGCCGATGCAGGCTTCAACAGGCCATTATTTATTGACTTTTTAATTCCCATGCTAGACCAACTAATGCCAAATGTTGCCAAAAAGTTCTCCCTTGTTTTTTTTTCTTTCCATTTTTTTTCCTTTTTAGAACAATCCCAGAGCTCTCAGGCTCTAATTGAGGATGCAGGAGATCTTGCCTTTACGTGCTGTAGTCTTACAGAGGTTTCTAAACTCTGGGCATCCATCCATCAGGAGTAAATTCACTTGCTCTTTGTTATCTTGGTCATTTGTTGATCCAGTGATGTCTTTCTGTACGTGTGTGTGTATATGCACACATGTATGGATATGTAAACCCAGAGGGAGAGAGAGAAGTTGTGGATGCCCCATTCCTGGGAGCGTTCCAAGCCAGGTTGGATGGGCTCAGAGCAACCTGGTCTAGTGGGTGGGTTGAAACTATCTGATCTTTAAGGTCCCTTTCAACACAAGCCTTTCTATGATTCTATACACATCTATATGTATGTATATATAAATGCAGAACAAGCCAGCAAATTTTAATTAATCATGATTTCAATTATGGCAGTGGATGACCCCCCGTCTCCTCCATGTTCTACAGTTACACAGTTTATCAGCCAGGAAGGCTCATTAGATTTAAAGGTTTTTCATCTTTTTTTCCTACAACCTCTAAGGATATTTTGGGGTTGCAGACCCACGTATAGCGAGTTGTCCCCTATTTAATCTCTCCTCTCCAGCTGCTTCTTTCAGAATGTTTGGTGGTCTGAAGGACCTGTAGGATGTAGGAGAAAACCCCATGATGGCCATTCTGGGGTGTTGTGGACGTGGGTGGGCAGCACTTGGGCTCACCCAGGTCCAAGATTCCATCCTGCAGGTTGTTTCTGAAGTCCTGGGGGGTCATTTCTGAAGTCAAGAGATTTGCAGCATCCTGCTGGCTTCCTGATGTTGCCCTCATTAAAGTCAGCCTGTGGGAGATGCACATTAAAACATCACCACGGTATGAGTGAAGTGGCAGGGACAGGAGCTTGCACTGAGGACCATGCTGTGTGTCTGAGGCTGGACTTGACTTGATGCTCTTTCTGCTGGGAGGGCCAAACACTTCTTCCAGTGGCTGTGCCTCACTTTTTGGCTTGATCTGGCATTGCCAGGAGGTGGTGGGAGACTACAGTGCCTGTAAACCAGAGAGATTGTGGTGTCTCCCTCCTTGGAGATACTCAAAAGGCATCTGTATATTGTCCTGGGCAGTGGCTCTGGTGGCCTTGCTTGACCAGGTGCTTGGACCAGAGGACCTCTGATGACCCCAGGCTCCCAGTTGCCAGCTCAGGGAGGTACGGACCATTGGAATATCTGCTCCTGAGTGCCACTGTGTGTCCTCCAAGGGAAAGGTATAGACCACTTGATAAGAACTTTTTTGGCCCGTGGGATTGTGCTCACAGCATTCTGAGCTAAGCCACACATTTATAAACTATCTTAGGAGGACAGTGTGAGATCACCTTCAGTGGAGCTCGTTCTGTTCTGAGAGAGAGGGGGAGGTTTTCTTGGCTGGAACAGAGAGCCATCAGCAAAGCAAACTGTACAGAACTGTTGTGCCTCCTAGAAATAACAAATACACGCAGAGACTCAAAGCTCCCCTACGAGATTTTTTTGAAAACCATATTCAAATGAAGATTTAATGTGGAAACATGTTTCCTGATGTAAAGGTGAATAGTTTAACTGTACGGGATGAATATTTAAGAGTAGTGTATCTCCTTCCAGTAAAAACACTCTGGGCAGAGACTTCCTTTTGGTAGCAAAATGAGGCTGTTATTTTACGTGCCTTTGACCCGATTCCAAAAAAATACTTAAAAATAGTGAAGTTGGCAGATCCTGACATGGGAGGCAGCCAGGTGGAAGGGGCAGAGCTGTGAAAGGGGAGTCTGAAGTAAAGGCTGTGAGGGTGATGGACACTGACCCACTGTTTATCGCCTCACTCTTCAGCAGCCAACATCGCACACTGTAGCAGGAGGATTGCAAATGGCCCATAAAATGAATTGCCAGTTGGAATCACCTAATTATCGAGCTTGTGATTATTAATTGAAGGCAGATACGTCTTTGAGGTTCTGCACAGCTTCTCTGCTGTGCAGCAGCTCTGCTGTGCAATCGTTAAGGGCTTTGTCGGAACTGCATTTGTACGGTGGGTTGTGAGCGCCCAGAAAACTGCTGATGTTCCTGTCCTCTCTTGATCTTTAGAGTTTGAAGGGCAGTTTCTGAGCAGCCTGCTTGGGGCCAAGGAGCACTGAGATGCCCATCAGTGAGCATAAGCAAAGGGCTGGAGGTGTCTGCAGGAATCCCCATGCACGTAAAACCAGCAAAGACCTGACTCTTCACGGCTGAGTCACTGTTATGGCGCAGGATAACAGTCATTAGTCACTGTTTGATTATGAGGGTTTTCGTATTCACTGGGTGCCACATAGTATTTATTTAAACACCTCTCCCAAGCATCCTGCAAGATATCATTAGGTAGGTGTTGTTGAGTGATGCGGGGCTGCGATGACTGAACATGTTAGAGCTGGGGCACAATGAAATGTGCTGTGTGAGACTCAGAAGCGTTTCTGCACCTTTTTTGGATGTGTTTGCACGTTGTCGTGTAGCAGTACCTAATATGTTCTTCTGCTTTGTCCCTTCTTGCTCCCGCTTAGGCTTCAGCTCAGTTTGTTTTTTTTTCCCCCTTGGTTAATGAATCTTTGCATTTGCTCAAGTTGTCTTTTTAGGGTATGGGTATTTTGAAAGTTTCAGTAAATATTTTCCTAAGGACTACATACGGATGTGTATGGCTGGTGCTTTCATGCCTGATTATCAGTTTCACGTGGCCAGAAAGTGGGGTCACAATGGAAGCACTTTCCTGAACTCACTCAAACTTGCCCAAGGCTGGGACAGAGGTCGGTTGCTTGATATGAGTCTCGGACCTCCCAGATTGTGAAAACATGGATAGGTCTTCAAATGGCACTCGTTGGAGCAGTCCCTAGCACAGGTTCTCCTCCAAGGGTCCAGGAGGATAAGGTATATCTCAGGGCTCAGGCTTTCCCAATCCTTGCTTTTTTTCCCAGTCTGTATTGCAGCAGCATGTTTCTTTCTGTTCTAAGGGTGTCTTCCAAGTCTGCTTCCAGAGCTCCAGCAGCATCAGCTCTGTGCAGCACGGTGGTTTTGAAGAGTCAGTGAGTATGAGAGGAAGTCAAGGAAAAGGTAGAGCTTCTCCATGCATACACAATGGAAAAAACTCCACAACATCTTTCCTTTTGAGGAGTAATTTCATCGAGAAGTGAAATCAATACCTGCAGTGGATATATAAGCCTTTCCGAGGTGTTGCAGCTCTCCATCACTGGGTGTTGTGCTGGAGGGCCCTGGGTTTGGGTTACAAGGTAGCTGAAGGTTCCCTTCCCTGGCTACTGGGTGCAATATGAGCTTCAATTAGATCAGCTGAATTTCTTGATGGCCTGTAGACTTGCTGATGCAGGGACCCATCTTTTCTCAGAGGCATCTTGCTCAGCCTTCCCCAGATGGGTCTCTGACGGGGTACAGGAGCTACCAGTTTTAGCTGATGTGTTACTGTTCAGGCATGGAAACTTCAACAGGTCTCCATGTGGTTCTTTTTAGTTGCTGGCATTAAGGGTGTAATTTTTCATGGGGATCCCCTTACTTGCTCTGTCTGGGTGGGGTGAGTTGGCTGGAGGCCACGACAGGGCTCTCCTCAGTCCTTCTGCAGCATCTGCAGCATCTCCAGCATCTCACTGCTGCCCCAAAACCCCTCCAGCATGAGGTTTGTCATCAATGGTGGTGATTTTAAGAGACATCCACGGTTGAAAGATCAATGTTGGCTTTAGCAACGAGCCTCTCAGCCCTGCCTGAATGTTTTATTTAGTTCCCCGATAAAAGCTTTGACCTACATCTAGCACCAGGAAGCGATGAGGCTTTGATAATACTCGGGCATCCCGGCGGAGGGCACGCTGCTGACCGAGCCTCCAAGCTGAAAATGGATGTGTCCTTTAAAACAACGTCAGATAAACCAATAAAGGCTTCACTCAGTAAACAGCTTTATCTCTGCCAGGCAGTACATGATCCAGTTTTGATGGAGAGGATGTACCTCTTTATGAACTGTAGGTGTTAGGAAGAGAGCTTTCTATTTTTAGTTACAGGAAAAATAAAAAAAAGCAAGAGCCAAAACACCTGCAGTTTTTGATGATACGAGTGTGTCAGTGATGGAAATGGGCTGGACCACTCGGGGTGAGGTGCTCAGTGAAGCAGTGATGTTAAAATAGAAAGGTCTTGTTTGAATTTTTCTTTGCTGTACGTTTCTTAGATGGAGTCAGTCACCTGGAGTCTCAGTCCTCCGCGTGAGGCAGTCTTGAGGGCAGCTGTGGTGGTTTCGTGGATGTCCTTTCCAAAACGCTTGCAGCCTTCAAAAACGGTGAAGGTGCTGCCTGGGAGGAACAAGAGAGGGAATTTACAGCCCCATCCTCCCAACAGCCCATAGTCAGGGGAAGGTCAGCAACAGCAGGATGGGAATTAGCATCATTTCCCTGACAAATCGGGAGTCATGGGGCGATCCTGTGGGATCACTGTAGCACTGTGGTGTGGACCCAAATTGATTTATGCTGCTTATCTGGGGGGTTGTATCTGTGCCACGACCCCTTTGTGTACTCATGTTGCATGTTTTGTGGGTTTTTTTCCCCCTTCCCAGGATGAACTTGACCTCACGGACAAGCACAGAGAGGCCATGTTTGCGCTGCCGGCGGAGAAGAAGTGGCAGATCTACTGCAGCAAGAAAAAAGTAAGAGACTCGTTGGGTCCCGAGCCTCTTCCCTCTCGTGCAGGGTGGGGAGGATATGTGGGGAGGGATACACGTCTCTTGGGATGCCAGGTGGTATTTGGGGTGTCACAGAAGTGTATCTGTGTTTCTCAGGGTGGCTCTGGGAAAGCAAGGTCTTTGGTCTCCAGAATGCTGAGCCCTTCCTCTCCATCCCGTTCAGTCAGGAGGTGTCACCACACACTGCACTGGTGTTCCCCACCCCATGCTCATCCCTGCCGGCACAAGCAGAGCCACGTGGAGCTCTGTGGGCTCTCAGGTTGGCATTGCAGGGGCAAGGGGCTGCTCCAGTCACCATTTGTCATGGCCCTGCTCTTTGCTGATGTCTGGGAGCCCAATCACAGCCTGCCCAAAAGCCTCCCCCTCCCCTGGGCTTCCTGTTTGCTGCCGTGAAACAGTCTTGAGTGTCGTTTTTTGTCCTCTCACTGGCTCTTCCCAGAGGACTGCACAAGTGGAAGATGCTGTTGGGGAGGCTGTGCAGCACAGCCTGCCAGGGATTCGGCCTGGTGGCACAAGGATTGCTTTTAGGGTACAGCTGTGTCACCCCTGGGGCAATGCAGGGCTCCTCAGTGTAACTGAGACTGTGCTGATTCAAGAGACAAGGGTTGATGCGAGTCATGGATCTGTCTGCTGAGCTCTTGCTACCACAGGCTGCCCACCTTCAAGGTGGCCAAAGTCACTCTGTTTTTCTGTGGTAAACTGAACATTTTTGCCCCTGTATGCTGGCACAGGAATCACCTCCCGATATCTCTGTTGGGACTTGAATTACCTCCCAGCTTTGGCCAAAGCAGAGATCTTGCAGGACATGACACTGTGGGGAGAAATGTGTCAAAAATCCTCAAGGAAGGATGCTGAGGCCTGCGAGGGAAATGCCCCCAGTTGTAGGCATGGACCAATTGGAGCAGGTCCAGAGGAGGCTACAAAGATGATCCAAGGGCTCGAGTACCTCTCCTATGAGGACAGGCTGAGGGAGTTGGGGTTGTTCAGCCTGGAGAAGAAAAGGCTGTGGGGAGACCTTAGAGCCCCTTGCAGTGCCTAAAGGGGGATTATAAAAAAATGGGGACAGACTCTATAGTAGGGCAATAGGATAGGACAAGGGGTAACAGTTTTAAACTGGAAGTTTATTTAGGGTAGATAAAGGGATGAAATTCTTGACTGTGAAGGTGGTGAGGCCCTGGCAGAGAAGCTGTGGCTGCCCCATCCCTGGGATTGTTCCAGGCCAGGTTGAATGGGGCTTGGAGCAAGCTGGTCTAGTGGAAGGTGCCCCCATGGCAGGGGAGTTGGAACCAATTGATCTTTAAGGTCGCTGCCAACCCAAACCATTCTAGGATTCTATGATTCAGTTCCCAGATTTGATGCTGTGCCCCTAACTTGGCTGCAGGAGGTGGCTGGGCAGTGCCAGCTCACTCAAAGGGCTCTTGCTGCCATTAATGTCTCTTTTCTCCCACTGTAGCAATGGCACCAGATTTTCCAGCCGCGTTTTAGGCCAAGAGCAGGCTTACCTTGCTCATGTAGGATTAAGTTTTAAGCCTCTCATAAATACCCCTGAAATCCCTGTATTATTGTTAGACAGAGGCCTGCCATGCCCGAGATTTAAATCGGAGGGGAGAGGGGATGTTAACAAATTACAGGCACTGGTCTGGATCAACAAGGAAATGGGCAGGGGATGCTCGCTCGTCACTGCCTGGCGGATAAGCAGAGCCACGCTCCGGTGTGTCTGGATAATGGGAGGCAACACAGACTTAAATCAAGCAAAGCCCTGTAATTATTATTGTGAGTGGAGATTACCTTCTATCTAATCTCCCGAGGAAGGGTTTAGATGGAGCTGATGGTGGCTCTTTCCCGTTTCAGAACCTCCCTGCGCTCGTGTTTTTTTTGAAAACTGAGCTGTGAAACTCCCTGCTCACGGGGAGGGGTTGAAGGAAGGAGCCACAGAAGCGCCCTGTGGCATCCTCAGAAGTCCTCAGAGCGGGCACCCATCTGAGGCTGAATTTTGGCTGCAGTTCTGCTCTAGTCATCATTCCTCTGGCTGCTCTCAGCCGCTCCTTCCCTACTAGTGATGCCGTCTCCATGATCTCCAGAGCATACGTGTCACTGCTTGCTCTGATGGAGGTGTGCTGGTGGAGACAAATTCGTTTCTCCTTCTTTTTAATTAAAAATGAGCGAGACCGTATCAATGAAGGCTCCAGCAGTGGAGGAAACCAGGAATTACACGGTCTGAAGAACATGTCTCTGTGCACGGCAGGCTCTAGGCATCCTGCCCCTATGTGATGAGAACTGGTGAGCAGAAGGAACACCAGTGGCTATCTTGGCATCTTGTGGTAAATCTTACTCATGTTCTTGTGTTTCTGTGAGGACGATTCACCTACATGGTAGCCTGGCATCAAGGAGAGGGCTGGACTTCTCTAGCAGAGAGCAGAGTGTCTGCATTTTGGCCAGGGGAGCAGAGCTGGGGACAGGACAGTGGTCCTATATCCCTGGCTTGGCTGCAGTCTGAGTGGTGGCGATTTGGGATGTCCAGGATGCTCCCAAGCCCTATGGCCTGCCTGTGTTTAGCAACAAGTTGTTGCTTGAGATGCTGGTAACACCCAGGTTCACCTGGTAGGACCCAGCGGGCTGGCAAAGGTGGACATCAGTCACAGGCAGCTGCCTGACTTACCGACACTCCAGAGTTGCCCCCTGAGCAGTGTTTGCTCTTTCTCCTGTTGCCAGTTTTGGCTGATGCTTCTGCTTTGCTGTCAGTGTCATCCACCACACTCAGCTCTCCAGAGTGCATACCAGATGTTGTATCTTTTATATATTCCCATGATAGGGAGGATTTCGTAAAAGGTGACCAAAAATGAGACATTTTGTTTTGCTGGCTTGTCCTGGAGAGGGACCTGACAGCACCTGGCCTTGGCAGTGTCTGTCGAGGGGAAATAGGGGATAGCCAGCTATTCCGCAGGCGTATTTCTTTCCCTGGAATATTCCCCCCGGCCTGCTGCCCTGTATCCTGGTTTCTCTGCCCTGCTAGCAGCTGTTTTTATCCCAGCCCACAATTCTGACTTGGCAGGGTGGAGGCTTTGTCCTCCCTGATTCTCCATCCATGGAGAGTCTGATCCGAGCCCTGACCCTGCTCAGAGCAGGGGGTTGCTCTGGATGAACTCCTCATGGTCCCATGCCACCTGCATCCCCCTGTGATGCTCGGGGGGGCTTAGAGATGAAAAGCATCTCGTGATGAGGGCTGGTGAGTCTGTCTGCAGCAACCCAAGCAGGAACTGAAGCCTGCACTAAATCCAGCAGCCGTGCAGTGCTCGGGTCAGGAGAGAGATTTAAAGATTATTGGAGAGACCTTCTTTGAAGTCATCAGCCCCCTCTACGCCTGGAATAAAGCAGGGAAATGCAAAGGCGGAGATGCATTAACAGCGGGATGAAATCTGCTTTTAGAAGTGGTATTTCTGGATGATGACTCGTTTCATACCTCATCCCAAAATATTTCTCTCCCTGCTGGCCCCGCTCTCCAGGATAGGATATTGCTCGGAAGCGCAGGGAGGAAGCAGAAGGGCTTCCAGATTTACTCTTTCTTTGGCTGTGGGTTTGCCTCGGTGGAAGAGGGTTACTCAGGGTGGCCTTTTTCCAGAGGCCACGCTCCAAAGGGAGTTAATGATTAACCCTTTGTGCTTAGTCTGCAGCACCTCTTAACTGCAGGAGGTTTGGCTCCTGCCAGCCCGTGTACGTCATGTCAAGCTGTTACAGCAGCCTGATGGATGGTTTTTATGGGCCTGGAAATATGGGTGGATACAGGGTGTTCAGGAAGAAGCTCAGCATAAATAACCAGGTGGAAGGTATCAGTAGTGAAAACCAGCTCATGCGAATACAGGGTCTGGCTCTGCCCATCTCCCTTTGGATCCAGCTGAGCATCTCTAAAGCCAGGGTAGAGGAAAAATGACCTGCAGGGATGCCAAGTGATGCTGTGCTCTTTAAGCTGGTGTTGAAAACCCATTGGCATCACTAACACTGGGTGTGTTGCTCTCAGCAGTGTTAAGCTGTCCCCTGCAAGCAGGACTTGCTTCTAAAATTTCCTCAGACATCAATTATAAAACCAGGATCCCTTTGCGGTAGGAAAAGGCAGCAGTGATGCTTTTTCAGGGGAGGATGAGGAAAAATGTGATAAATAGGGAAATGAATGATGGCTCTCCAATAATCCTCTATTTCCCAGCCAGACAGTCTCTTTCCCCTCCAACTGTGCCTTCCACCCACTCCCTCCAGAGAGCTTCTCTTTCCAGCTTACTCTTCCACTTGTCCTGCTCAGTCCTGCAGCTCATTCATGAGGCTTGTGTTCCTATTTCCATCCTTTAAAAAACATCAATTCTGTGTATTTTTGCTGCAGTAGCAGAACTAAGAGCAAAAGCTGACTAAGGTGGCACGCAGAGGGGGGAGAATAAAGTAGCTTGGCATTTTGCCATGCTCCCAGGTCACCTGGGATGGATGAGAAGGATTTCATGGCCTCCAAGCATCCAGATATACCTGCTGTTATTGCAGCAGCAGGTTGAAATACCATCTCTGGTGTCACTTTCTCTGGCTGACCGAGAGAAACTGGCTGTTTGCATGGCTGGGGGTATTCACTAGGAAATGTTTATAGTTTTTTTTCTTTCAAGGTAATTCCCTTTTTAGTTCCAATCACAACACACTTTTGTTTAAGCAAGGTTTTTCTCCCTCTCCGGCCGAAAAAATGCATCTGTTAGCAATCTTTTTGGGTTTTAAGGCGAAGCTTTTCAAACAATGAACCAGCTGACTACGAAAGGCATCTGGTCATGCTGTATTTGCTTATGGGGAGCATAATTTTTAAACCCTGGGAAAAGCGTACGAGGGCATGTGTGTATTTGTGGAGGAGAAGGTATAGGAAGTGTTAGCATATGGAAAACTGGAGTGGGCTGGGCTGGGCTGGGCTGGGCTGGTTCAGACCCTGAGATCCCAACTTGGGGAGAGTCTGGTGAAATTCCAGCCCTTTGCAGCTTGGTTCCACAGGGAAGCAGCTTCAGTTGAACCACTTAGGTGGGTGAGCCGAGCAGCTGGAGGGATGAGGGAGCTCCGAAGGGCTGTTGTGGGCCCAAACCTCCACCAGCACATGCCTGGCCAAGGCTTGGCTGGGTTGGTCGAGCTGAGTTGGATTTAAATATCTTGTGCACACTGCAGACCCATTGTCATTGAAATCCATCCATGCCATTGCTTTCTTCCTTTTTGACTTTGAAAACAGCATCCAGGTGGATCATCCACAGCTGGCAGGGAGGGAGGGGTTGCCAAAATGAGGTGGGCTGCCAGCTGCTGCCAGCTTTCCCTTGCTCTGCCCTTACATAGCAGCAAGGAGGGGTGGGGAACACTGCAAAATAAAAATTATGTCAGGACAATGTGGAAAAATGAAGGGTGTTGTTTCTGGTTTCGCAGCAGGTGTCAACTGAAGAGGATTTTTTTTTTAACCCCTTGCTGTGACTTTCCTGGCGTGAAGTTCTGCTGGGGCAGATCAGCCTTGCAGGTGGTGCCAAGAGGGAGGTGAACCATCGAAGTCATAGAGTCTGGATCAGAATCATTAAGGTTGGAAAGACCTCTAAGATCATCGAGTCCAACCTTAACCCAGCACTGCCAGGTCCACCACTAACCCGTGGGTACAAGTGCCTCATCCACACGGTTTTTGAACACTTCAGGGGTGGTGATTCCACCACTTCCCCCGAACAGCCTGTTCCAGTGCCTGATCACATTGCCAGCGAAGAAAATTTTCCTACTACAAGCCTCTTCTGGTGCAACTTGAGGCCATTTCCTCTTGTCCTTGATATCAGTTGATACCTGGGAGAAAAGCCACCTGGGAGAAAAGTCACTGAAGGGCTCTCTGGGGTTTGCTTGGAGCTGGCTGCTGTGAGCCAGCCCTTTCCTTCTGACTGGTTTCAGCTTGTAGGATCTAACTCGGTGTGTTGGACATCAGGTGGGCGGGGAAAATCAGCCAGCCACCATCTGAGGCTCAGTTGTCCCTGAGCAGCTCCAGATCCATCACCAGCACCACGAGCTGTGAGAGTGTGGGAAGGAGGCTGCTGGATCAGATGGAGATGTCACCTGCAGATGGGGCATCTAAAAGATGCCACCAGAAGCTTGATTTGGAAGCAAAGCAGGTGTGACAAAGCACCGAGGAGCATCACAAGTGTCTTTCTCCCCACAATCTTGGGGACACACTGAGAGGACGAGGGTACAATGCTCCCAGCAGCTGCATTCCTACAGCTCAGAATGGCTGGAGTTTGTGGAAATGCACCTTCCAGGTGTCAATAACGGTGCCCAAACAAGCCTGAGACCAGCCTGAAAATTGCTTTGAGCTACTACTGGCTGAGCCACCACCTCCTCTGTCCCATGGCTGGTCACTGGGAGGGGAAGGACAGTCTGGCTGTGGAAGCTGCTGACACTCTGAGGGGAGGGCACATAGGCTGTGAAAGTGTCAGGCTTGTAACCAAGACATGACAGGGCTGTGGAGCATGGAATCTTCCCAGAAAGAGCAAAGGGATGTCTGGAGCTGGCAGATCCGTGACCTTTGCTTGGAAAATCTCCTGCTAATGAGGCATCTTGACTGGGCACTGCTTTCCCTGTGGCACCCGGACCTGACAGAGGGGATGGAGCTTGTTTAGTGGGCTCACATCACAACGGCCCCCTGCCCCTGCCACCCTGGAACAAAACAGTCAGGTGACAGCATTGTCAGCCCCACACATGGAGAGGGCATGGTGACACCGGGGCTGCAGCTGATGGGATTTGTATTTTTTATTCAGGCCCTGGAAAGAAGAAGTAGGTGGGGGTAGCAGGTGGGAACAAAGCAGGGGACAGAGCAAGGACTGCCCTTGGCTGCACCCCCTTGGCATTTCCTAATTTTTACAGCAGAGCACATCTGTGGTGGCAGTCGGGGCTGCTTCCCAGTGGACAGCAAGGGATGTTGATGCAACTGCTACAGAAGAGAGGGGATACCTGTCCCTGCACTGTGCAATTACAACCATCAGCCTGCCTCTAAAAGAGCAGCTTGCACTTGGCTGCCAGGGGGGCTTGGATCAGCCCTCACATCTGTGCTGCTTGAGAGCAAACACAACAAAGACCTAAACCTAGCCCAGCGAATAAGGAACTGGGAGATGTTCATTTGCCCAGTGCCAGCTGGGTAGGATGTGGTGGAGCATCCTGGAAAGCTGCCATTGGAGGTGCTCAGCTGTATGTCTGGGCATCCCTCACCAAAAGCAGGCTGCAAAATTCACATCCCCAAAACCCACCCTGGGTGCTGGGAAACCATCTTACAAGTTCACCCTTTCAAACCCTCGTGCCTGGAGAGGTTCCTCCCTCCTCCTGGTGCTGAGCAGAGCCTTGTGACTCACTTCCCTCCGGGCTGCCGCTTTGTCAGGAGATTTCTTTACCACCAGAAATACACTAAAGGACACTTATCAGTGTGCTGTAGACCATTAGCCCCAGTAATTACCACTGAGCAACGTCCTGCAGCGAGCGGAGGGGAGGGAAGCCCGTGCCCTGATCTTTGCCTGCTTTATTGTTCAGTCCCCCTTTGCTGGGAAGCTGCTTTCCGACAAGCCTGCCCAGCTGCTCATCGGAATTAATGAGGTTCTGCTGCACTTAATTGAGAGCACTTTCTAAATTGGGGGTTTCAGGGAGGAAATGCAAGACCCCGAGGGAGCCGAGCAAAGGGAAATATTTATAATGCAGCACGTTAATTATAAATGAGCAGTTTAGCCAATTTTGTTGTTCAGCCTCCCCCCCACTCCCCCGGAGACCTTTATTTGCTCCACTGCTTCTTTTCAACCCTAAACGAGCAGCAGGTCCGGATCCCTGCCTGCCTCACAGGTGTTCACAGCACGTGGGAAGGTCCTGGGATATGGGATGACCCGGCCCTCCTGCCTTCCCTCGCCATTCCTCAGCATGGATCTACCTCCCTGCCTGAATCTCCTGGCTGGGTGCATCTGGACACCTCTCGATACTGTGGTGTGGGGAGGACCTTTCCCAGCTGGTGCCTCTGTTGGGACCACTGCTCCTTACAGGAGATGCTGATGGCATCCTGGGGTGATGGGGAGGACCTCCACTGGCATCTCCAGGATGTGATAGGGCCACGTTCAAGGCACATGTGGGTGTCCCAGCTCCGCTGACCCCTGGCGTACCATTTGCATGCCAGTCTCAAAAGCGGGGCAGAAAAGCTGGGAAAGTCAAAATGCCCATGAGCTTTGTGCAGAGCCTTGCCATGGCAGAGCATAAGACAGCTCAGAGGGGTGGGCTGGCACGTGTGCACAGGGCTCAGCCGAAGAACTGGGAAGAGCCGTCTGCCCATGTCGGACAGGATCGACACTGAGCAGACAGGTGGCCTGAGCCTCACCCCAGCTGTCTGGCACCTCTGAGGCACTGTGGGGTCAGGAGAAGTATGAAAGCAAAGGGCAGAGGTTTGCAGGCCCCTTGTTGCTCTCAAACTCCTTTCGTCCCTACCCCGGAGCCAGGCACAGCAAAAGCCAAGGGTCAGGTCTGTGGGCACAGGCTGTGCTGCCCGGGGGCGAGTTCAGTCTCGTCCAAACTACCTATCCCTGAGTCCGTGTGTCCTCGTCTTGGCAAGCTGCACCTTGGGAAGTTTGGATGCACAAACATTTCCGGCGTACACCTCTTGAGCTGTGGTAAATATTTGGGACTCTGCTCCCCGGGCTCGCTGAGGTCAGCCGGGGGATCGGGAGTTGTCTGCGTGCACAGACGTGGGGGCAGATGAGAAGGTCCTCCAGCTCCCACCATCACAGGCGACTGTGGTGTAGGGTGAGCTTTACAAACATCTCTTAAAGTTAGGGAAGAGTCGGGCTGATAACTGAAGAGGGTTACCAGTGGAAGATGTCTGGGATTTGTGTAGTATTTGTTGACTCCAGCCTAGACCTGTGTGGCATTTCTGCTGTGAAACCCTCTTCTTCTTTTAATATATATTTTTAGGAAAATAAAGTGTGGAAAAGGGTTGATTTTGAAGTATTCCCTCAAATTCTACCTGCTTCATGCAGTCCCTGGGGACATGCAGCTTAAATTATCTGAGCTGGGCTCAGAGGTCCTTCAGTCATGTCCTACAAGAACAAGGTAGAACCTGTAAACCCCTCATGAGTAGCTACAGATTCAGGGCATTGTAGACCAGGATGATTAAATGAGGAGCTGCATCATTCAGTGACAAAGATCACAGGCCCAGGGGTGACATCCTTTAACAGGGGACATTGCCAGATGTGTGTTCCCTCCTAGAGACTTACAAAGCCCCCAGAGGAATTGTCTGTTGTGCCTGGAGTCTCTCTTAGGATGTTGATAAGTCATGGTCCTGCTCCAGGAGTGGAGCCTAGTTCATGGCTCATTTAAACACTCTTCGTTGCTTGTAAAAGACTTCTTTTTTTTTTTCCCCTCAAAGCACATTCATCAAGGCTGGGCAGCCAAAGCTTCCAGGGCACTGTAGAGTTAAAATGAGAAGTTTGGATATAAAATTTCAAGTGTGGTTTCTCTGAAGCTGGTAATCACAAAACTGATACAGTATCATTGGGGCAATGTTTGGTCACAGGCAGATGGTGTAATCATGTATGAGGTTTGCTGGTTCAATAGATCAGATGATGTTCCCATAGCTGATCTGTCAGGGTTGAGCTCAGAATGTAGAAATTCACACTTATATATAAAGTATTGCAAGAGCTGAAGGGCACTTCGGTGGTGGTTGGTCATGAAGGGCAGGGAAGGTTAACACTGTTTCTGCTAATCTTCTGGTTTTGTTTCACTTTTTTTTATCCCCCACCAGGACCAGGAGGAAAACAAAGGAGCCACCAGCTGGCCGGAGTTCTATATTGATCAGCTGAATTCAATGGCTGCTGTAAGTATTTCCCCAACGCCCTGGTGCTTGTGAACCCCACATGGGGCAGCAGCACAGTGGTGACACTCTGTCAGTGCTGTGCCTGAGAGGGTGACCGGTGTTTATAGAGGCAATATCATCTGATAGACCAACAGCTGCAGCTGCAAAATGGAGATGCTCCTGCAGCACACAGGGCATTTCGTATAATCACAGAATCATGGAATGGTTTGGGTTGGAAGGAACCTAGGAGATCATCCAGTTCCTGCCCCCCCTGCCGTGGGCAGGGACACCTTCTACTAGATCAGGTTGCTCCAAGCCCCATCCAACCTGGCCTGGAACACTTCCAAGGATGGGGCAGAGGGGTGAGCAGGGGGCTGTGAGCCAGGAGGGAGTGTACTGCTCCCCTCTGGGAAGGCAGGAACATGCAGTGCTGGCCATGGGGCTGCCAGCCAGGCAAAGCCCTGAGCCTGAGCCGGGCTTGTGATCAAAGCCTGCCAGATGCCTGGAGGGTGGCTTTGATCTCCCCAACGTGCTGCTGA
Source organism: Oxyruncus cristatus (assembly GCA_013399855.1). Classification (NCBI taxonomy): domain Eukaryota; kingdom Metazoa; phylum Chordata; class Aves; order Passeriformes; family Cotingidae; genus Oxyruncus; species Oxyruncus cristatus. The sequence goes on along the minus strand of VXAY01005172.1, from coordinate 829,970 downwards.
AGAGGATCTGGGTTAAAGGCAGGGGTCAGCACAGCTCCTTGTATCTGCTGGAACCCTTTTTCTCTGCTTTGGATTAGCCTCAGCTGGTGCTGGCAGGGCTCACCCTGACACCTCTGAGGGCCCAGCACTGTCGGGTGGTGCAGAGAGCACCCGGGGTGTTGTAAAGCTACAGCCTTGGTTGCATGAGTTGGAGTGAGCCCATGCATGCCCAGGGCTGCAGGCAGCCGTGCTACCCAGGTGCAGGAGTCAAAGTCCCAACCTCCAGCACCATCTGGAGAGCAGAATCCAGTGTGGGAGATGCAGCCCGTGCACACAGCCACTGTCCCCAACCCAGATGCACACCGGTGGGTCACACTGGGAGACATGGGAGTGACAGGGTTGGCAGCACCCACGTGGCTGACCCCAAGTGTGGATGCAGCATTCCATCCCCTCCAGGCTGTGGAGTGTCCCCTGAGGCCCCTGCCTCCTCTGCAGAGGCACAGGAGTACCTGTTGGGCTGCATGAGAGAGGCTAAAGGGCCCCTCCTTCTCTCCTGCCCAGATTTAGCCCCTTCCCTGTGTGGACCCCCAATCAGCACTGGCTTAGCCCCTTGCACCCTCACAGCCCCCTGGAAACACATCAACGTTCACATCACCCAGATGTCACCTGCAGCATCTCTGAGCAGGGTTCAGACACCTGGGGACACTGTGATGCATGTATTTACCTCTTTCCTTTACAGAGTGTGTTTCATGGAGGGTCTTGGGCTGTAGGGGACATGCCAGGATTTAGATCCAGAGCCTCTAAGTTAGGATACCCCGTGCCTGAATTGCAGCCTTTCTCTCTCTCTCTGATCTGAGTCTGAGGGCTCCAGGGGGATAGTCACGAGCATCCTCCAACATGGGCTTGTCTGGATGAGCTGTAGGCCAGTGATTTGGAGTAACAACACTCCTACCTGCAGGGTGTTAACTCTTAATGATCTTAATGATCATTAACTCATGTCACTGGTCATGAGACTGAAGAGATCTCTACTTGCCCCTCTGCTTCCCCTCACGAGGAAGTTGTAACTGCAGTGAGGTCTCCCCTCAGTCTCCTCTTCTCCAGGCTGAACAGACCAAGTGCCCTCAGCCAGTTCTCATACGCTCCCCCTCCAGACCCTTCACCATCCTGTGGCCTCCTTTGGACGCTCTCCAGTAGCTTAGTGCCTCTTTTATATGGTGGTGCCCAAAACTGCCCCCAGGACTCGGGAACGGGTTTTTCTAATGTCTTGTCTTCCTCCTTTCGCAGAGAAAATCACTGATCGCCTTGGAAAAAGAGGATGAGGAGGAGAGAAACAAAACAATCGAAAGTTTGAAGACTGCACTGCGGACGAAACCAATGAGGCAATTCCCTTCCCTTTCCTGGCTTTATTGCTGCGGTTGTGGCTTTGGATTTGAGTTGTCTGGCAGATCAGGGGGTTAAATGGAAATATAAATGGGAGCTGCACAGGATGAGGGAGTCAAGGACCCTGAGGCACTAATTGCTCTTTTTGATTCACCTCTTGTCATTTTGTTCCTTTTTCGTGGTGTCCTTTTTGTGACCAAGAGGCACCAGGACCTTGTTGTCTGTTCAGACAAATCAGGCAACTTCTTTTTTTTTTTTTTCATTTTTTTTCCCCAAATTTTCCTTTTTTCATTCTGTAAGGGAATGTAAGAATTCCTTCCAGATTGAATTAAAAAAAAAAAACAACAATTTTTGTTGGTCAACCAGGCCTTTTGTTTCAGCTTCAGTTTCTCTTGTACTTTTTAAAGGAATAAAATCACATGAGTCTTCAGGCTTTTGTGAAATGGAAAAATAAAACTGTTGCTTGGAGATTTTGATGGGGAGGATAAAGGAAGGGTGGGACTCGTAATGTCTGTAGTTTTCCCTAATTTTTGTTTTCTCTGGAGTCTGCATGCACATTTGCAAAATCTTTAAGATGCCTCAGGTTGACACGTTCTGATGGGAACATATTTCATTAGGAAATGCCTGACAGATTTTCTATTGATTGCAAATACATTCCCCTCTTCCATTTCTCTTTTGATGGTTCTGGTGACGGTACTTGGTAAGAAATTCCCCGGTATTCGAGGGTGAGCACCTGATTTCTGTGGCACCTGGACCTCATGGGTGCTGGCCCCTGCAATGAGCAGGGCTGAAACTTTTCAAGTCCTAGAAAGTGGGCTTTGAGTGTTTTTTTGAGCGATGCAGCAGGCAGGCTCTATAGAAAATTTTACTTGTTGGACCTGCTTTTGCACCCAGGGAAGTGAACATCAACTTTCCTATTGACTTTGGCTGGAAGAAGAGCAGGCTTTGAAGCAGAGGAATCAGTTTTTCCCAAGCCTGCAATTACCCCTTTTGTTGCTGCGCATCAGCATGGCTTGTTTCGAATTAAAATCATCCCAGTGCTGGGATGTTCTTGGCTCATTTGCTTTCCGAGCCCGTGCCTTTTGCCAAACCAGAAGACACCCAGCCTGGATGGCACTGGGCAGGGAGGTCCTAAAATGCCTGAGCAGCATGAAGTGTTGTGTCTGCCTGCTCTAGTGAAACTGCCTGGGGCACTGCCATACATTTGCTGTGTGTTTTCTATTCACTGGTGTTGTAAGTCATCATAAAAATGCGAAATCCCTTAAAACTGGTGAGATGTGCCTAAGGGAGGAGAAGGATGTGGATGATGAGGCAGGAGAGGTAGCAGAAGGCAGAAAGGCTGACACTGGGATGTCTGCAGCTGATGAGGAGGTGACTTTAGGACTTGGGAGCTTCTTCCAGTCCTGTGCAAAACTGGTCCTGAGTGAGTGGGGTTTAAGACACAGGTTGAAGTCTGGGAAGATTTTGTAGCAATGTAGCTGCAAACTCTCAACCTCCACCGTGGGACTTGTGCTGATGGCTGGGTTAGCTGGTCCTCTTCCAAATATCCTCACTCTGGACAACCTTGTGCAGATGATGCCTGGTTGCCTACATTGTGAACACCAATTAAATTGATTTTTGCAACCCCATCTCTGCGTCTGGGCCACAGGAATCCTTCAGGCTTTCTGGTATCCAAGAAAAAGCATGTAAGAAGGTTCTGGGTTTACATCAGCGGACAAGTTGGCCCTGTTTGAGGGTAAAATGGTCCTTTCCTGTTTCGTTTTAACGTTAAAACTCCTCTTTCTGACAGGTTCGTAACCCGTTTCATCGACCTGGATGGCTTAACGTGTATTCTGAACTTTCTCAAAAGCATGGACTATGAGACAGCAGAGTCTCGAATACATACCTCGCTCATTGGATGTATAAAAGCACTAATGAACAACTCCCTGGGCCGGGCCCACGTCCTGGCCCACTTGGAGAGTATTAACGTAATCGCTCAGAGTCTGAGCACGGAGAATATAAAGACGAAGGTGGCAGTGCTGGAAATCATGGGCGCTGTGTGCCTGGTTCCCGGGGGCCACAAAAAGGTACTGGAGGCGATGCTGCACTACCAGAAATACGCCAGCGAACGGACTCGTTTTCAGGTAGGTGGGTCTCAACTTACCCCTCCCACAGCTCCTGAAATTCAGCATTTGTGTCCTTTCCTCCTCCTGGGTGTCTAAATGCCGCTGGCAGATGTTTTGTTATGGCCGTTTGCGACTTGAAAAAAATCTGGGAATCACCACAGGACTGTGTCTGATGAGATCTGCAGCTGGGCAGAGAGGGAGGAAGCAGTTATTTAAGGCAACACCCCCCCGCCAAAAAAAAAAAAATGCTTTCTTGTGCAGAGTCACTGAGATCATGGCTCTGCAAGGCTGGAGCACATCTGGATGGGCTGATGTTAGCCCAAATGGGTGCTGGGGTGGGCTACAGCTGATGGTCCATCACCAGCTACAGGGGCTGTAGGAGCATCACAAGGAGTTGTTCCTGTGTGTGTGTCCCGTGGCTGTGCAGAGTTGGGGCTGTCACGGGGCATTTAATTGATACTGTGTGTTTGACAGACACTGATCAATGACTTAGACAAGAGCACAGGACGGTATCGAGATGAAGTGAGCCTCAAGACAGCCATCATGTCCTTCATCAACGCAGTCCTGAGCCAGGGGGCAGGCGTGGTGAGTGGTGGGACTCTGGGAGAGGAGGGAGGGTTTTAGGTGGGTTTGGGGTGCTTTTATTTCAATGGTCTTTCTGAGTACACCTTGCTGTGTTGACCCCACAACTGTCGCTTGCAGGAAAGCCTGGATTTCAGACTCCATCTGAGATATGAATTCCTCATGCTTGGGATCCAGCCAGTCATTGATAAACTAAGACAGCATGAAAATTCAACCCTCGACCGGTGAGTAGTGACCCCTGTCCCACTTGTGAGTTTTGCCTTGTGCCCTTGCTCTCTGGTTTTTGGACTTGGTCTCTGGGGAAAGCACATGGCTCTAACTCACCTCTATTAGGAAAATTCTTTACTGTCACCGGAGAGGGAGGGGAAAATCCCAGCATGGTTTTGCTCCGCTCTGACGTGGGGTTGAGCTGGGAAGGATGTACCATCAGGGACCTGCAGAATGCCCTTCTCCTCCTTTTCTCATTCCAAAAGGCTTCTTGGACAGGCTGTAGTGACTGGGAACTCGAGACTGAAGATCCACGTCACTGGTTCAAGCACTGCTTGTCTCTGGGCCGCTGACAGACTGCCTGCAAATTATTAATTGTCACACTTGTATCTGCTTTTAACAGTCTATTTTTTGACCCCCCTTCTTTTCTCAGGCACTTAGATTTTTTCGAAATGCTTAGAAATGAAGACGAACTGGAGTTTGCCAAAAGGTTTGAGCTGGTGAGTACAAACGCTGCTGTTGCAGACGCTGGCACACGGCATCACTCTGCCTTTTGAAATCACCCACGTGGCCTGGGATGAAGGGCAGTCTTCTGGATAAAATTTGGAGATTGGAAATCTGCCTCCTTTTGCAACCTCTGTCCTAGAGCCTGCTTCATCCCTCTTCTCCTCTGGCACTGTTTGCCCCTCGCAGGGCAGTGGGGCTTGTCTGTCCATCCAGCGTGGGGCGGGGATGGCCCGTGGGGTGTGGAGCTGAGACTTGGGAAACAGGCGATGCTGCCGTCGGTCTGATGGCCTGACCTCGCTTTGCTCCTCTCCACAGGTCCACATCGACACCAAAAGTGCGACTCAGATGTTCGAGCTGACGAGGAAGAGGCTGACGCACAGCGAGGCGTACCCGCACTTTATGTCCATCCTGCACCACTGTCTCCAGATGCCTTGTGAGTCCCGGGAGCGGCGAGGAAACCCCCCTGGCAGCCCACACGTCCTACCCAGGGGCGCCACGGCCTCCCTGCTGCTCACCTCAGTCTCTCCCCATCTTCCCCTGCAGATAAAAGAAGCGGCAACACCGTCCAGTACTGGCTGCTGCTCGACAGGATCGTGCAGCAGATCGTCATCCAGAGTGACAAAGGGCAGGACCCCGACGCCACTCCCCTGGAAAACTTCAACATCAAAAATGTTGTCCGAATGTGAGTAGTTCAAGTGCCACTGTTCCTTACTCACCACTGACTGTCACACAGTGATGTTCCTGCTCCTCGGCTGGACAAGCCAGCGTGCTTGGAGCTGTTGACTTCCCAGCTGACTTCACTACAGCCCCACCTTATAAAGCACATCCACTTTGTTAGACAGCACTTGCAAGCAATACTTGAGATTCAGGAGTTTTGACATGTTCACTGCTAAATTTTGCATCCCAGACTGCAAAAACCTGCTGGGGGCGGGGGGGGAGGCAGAGCAGAGGTGTTAGATATATCGGTTTGGAAGCTCAGTCGTGTTTCTTGCTGATGATTGTCACTTGTTTGCTGAGGTAGGATCGTCTCATCTGCTACATGTCCTCTCCTTTTAGGTTAGTCAATGAAAATGAAGTGAAGCAGTGGAAAGAGCAAGCAGAAAAAATGAGAAAAGGTGAGTGATGGAGAGATATACGGCGTCAACTTTAACCTTAGCTAAGCAGTTAACACAGACATGTGTTTATACATTCATTTATACATATGTCTGCAGGCTTTATTGAGGGGCTGAGGTAATACCACGCCATGGGGCTGACAAGGGAAATGGGCAAAGCAAATAACAATTTTTTCATGGAGAGACCCTACATGGGGTATTAAGGCACAGCACGGGCTCCCTTTTCTCAGCTGTGCAGGTTCTCTGTAGAGCATTGTGGGGTTTAGTCCCCCGTGGTCTGTCATTTGCCAAAAAGGAGAGTTTGTCACCCTAAAGTGGTCTCATGGGGCTGTTTCAGAGCACACTGAGCTTCAGCAGAAGCTGGAGAAGAAGGAGCGGGAGTGTGATGCCAAGGCCCAGGAGAAGGAAGAGATGATGCAGACGCTGAACAAGATGAAGGAGAAGCTGGAGAAGGAGTCCAGCGAGCACAAGCAGGTCAAGCAGCAAGTGGCAGATCTCACGGCACAGCTCCACGAGATGAGCAGGGTGAGACCTCAGACCTACTCCCTGTTGTAGACTCAGTCCCAAACGCCCTGCAAACGCTATGGGGTGATTCCAGGAGGCTGAGCTGCATGGGGGGACTGAGAAAGATGCTTGCTGGGAGAGCCACCAAGATGTCTGTCCCTGCTGATGGGGTGATTTTGCCTCTCCAGATGCACTGAACCTCAGTCAGGAGTGCTGAAGCCTTTGAGTGCTGTTTGAGTGCTTTGAGGGCTTCTGTTGGTTAAATTCTAGCCAAAATGATTAAAAATCAGCATGAGGGTGTTTCTTAGGTGGTGTCCCCCAGCCCCATATGACCGGTTCCCCCTCCTCTTTCTCTCCTAGAGGGCGATCTGTGCTGCCAGCCCTGGAGGCCCTCCCATGCCACCAGGAGCTCCTGGTGGCCCTTCACCTTCTCCAACTCCCGGATCTCTTCTTCCCCCTCCACCACCCCCACCGCTCCCAGGGGGATGT